>OY740818.1:2256930-2438271 GCA_963514005.1 Raja brachyura
TTTTTCTGCAGCTGTTTGTGCCACTAGGATGTCTACGTCCGCGGAGGGAAGGCAGGAGACCATCATAACCGTATACCTCCTCGTGCTCATCCTCAGACAGGTGTGCTTCGCAGGTTGGGCGAGCTGCCCGTGAGAAGGTTTCAGCTAAGGTGTCATATCTCTGTTGTTCCATCATCCTGCGTTGTAAACGCGCTGGTGCTGTGTGGATCGGTTTACTGAGGATACTGGCCAGGGGCTGGTGATCGGTTTCGACCGTGATCGGTTTGCCAAGGATAAAGTCCTTGAATTTCTTGCACGCAAAATTCTTCTCGATTTGAGCGTAGCGCTGTTCAGTGCCGGTCATGGTGCGGGAGGCATAGGCAACTGGTTTGGGACCCTTCCCGTCATCTTGTGGCGCCCAATGCATACTGGGAGGCATTGCAGGTGCGGGTGGGCGGGCAAGTTGGCATAAAAGGATGTGAGGGTTGAAGCGCAAGACATTAGTTGTTTGAGGGTTTCAAATGCCCTCTACTGGTGTTGGTGCCAGGACGAGTGTGTATCCTTGTGGTTAATTGTCGCAGCGGGGCTGACAGCTCGCTTAAATTTGGGATTAATTTTCCCAGGTAGTTTATCATGCCTATACATCGTTGTAGAGCGGTCACGTCCGTAGTTGCTGGCATTTCGTTGATGGCAGTGGTTTTAGACGGGACTCGCCTGAGTCTGTTGTTGGTGAACACGTGGCCCACTCCTGATACCATGTTTATGAATGATCCACAGCAACACACATAGTGAAGATCAATCTTTATTTCAAAGGCAAACATAATCATTCAAACAGCCAGCCATTCTGAACTAGCTCTGCTGACTTGAGAGAGAGAAAGAGAGCTGACGGACCATGCTAGTGTAAAGCTGTGTAGTGCCGTAATACGATGTATTCGGTATTCAGTATTTACGCTAATGACATTTTAAATGAGTACTTACATACACAGAAGAAACGAAAAATTGTTTTTCAATCAGTTCCCGCCAGTGCAGTTAATTAAAACTGATTAAATACGTACAACTTTAAAACGTTTAAATTAACATATCTAAAAGTAGGCCTAACATTTGATCTAAAAACAGACATTCAGACCGAACAGTAGCATGCTTTGACAGGTGCCTAGCTATCAAATTATGGGCGAGGTTAGATGATTTGGTGTGTGATGAATGGGGAGGGGACAGAGTCCGTTAACCAGTCTCATTGCCTGTGGGAAGAAGCTGTGTAGCATCCTGCTGGTTTTGCAGCTGATGCTCCTGTATCTCTTCCCAGATGGCAGAATTAAGAAGATGTTATGTGATGGGTGATGTGGGTCCTAAATAATGGAGATGTCTTTACGGATGCTACGCTTCTGATAGATCTGCAACAGGAAAAGGAGTGGAGCACCGATGATCCTACTGGCTGTCTTCACTATCCTGTTAAGTTGTTTTTCTTCATAAGCCTTGCAGCTCCCAAACCAGGAAGTGATGCCGCAGGCCAATATACTCTCGATGGTGCCCCTGTAGAAGGTCGTTAGGTGAACAGCAGGGAGATCTGCTTTTCATAGTCTCCTGAGAGGGTGGAGCCGCTGCTGTGCTCTTTTGATGACTACTGTGGTGTTGGTCGTTGAGGTCAGGTCGTCTGCCAGTGAAGTCCGAAGAACTTCACACTGCTGACCCTCTCCACAGCAGCACCATCAATATGCAGCGGTGTGTGATGGTGTTTTCCAGCCCTCCTGAAATCGATCACCATCTCCTTTGTCTTTTCCACGTTGAGGGTGAGATTGTAAGATCTGCAGCACTCTGTAAGCAGCTCCACCCCCATCCTCTATGCCAACTCATTGTTGTCACTGATGAGACCCACCACGGTTGTATCATCAGCGAACTTGTTGATATAATTGCTGCTGAGTCTGGCAGTACAGTCGTGAATAAGCGGACTGAACAGCAGGTGGCAAGCATATATTTGGGAGGAGATTTTAAGTGGCATGGATTATCAAGGGTTAATCTACATATATATTTCAGCTACACCGGGAAATACAACTCTCACCTTTCACTGGAACCACGGTTCCCGCCAGCGCTTGAGGTTCCTTTATCGCCTTCCCCTTTCTCCCGGGAACATTCCATCTTGCATTTTTATATAGAGAACAAGTTTGTACATTTCGAGGTGATCCGTCATTACAGGTGACTGGCGCCAGGTTGTTCCATTGTTTAAAAAGGGTTCAAAGAATAAACCTAGCAATTATAGACCTGTTAGTTTGACGTCAGTGGTGGGCAAATTAATGGAAAGGATACTTAGAGATAATATGTATAAGCATCTGGATCAACAGGTTCTGATCAGGAACAGTCAACATGGATTTGTGCCTGGAAGGTCATGTTTGACAAACCTTCTTGAATTTTTAGAAGGGGTTACTAGGGAAATTGATGAGGGTAAAGCAGTGGATGTTGTCTATATGGATTTCAGTAAGGCCTTTGACAAGGTTCCCCATGGAAGGTTGGTTAAGAAGGTTCAATCTTTGGGTGTTAATGGCGGAGTAGCAAGATGGATTCAACAGTGGCTGAATGGGAAATGTCAGAGAGTAATGGGGGATGGCTGTTTATCAGGTTGGAAGCCCGTGACCAGTGGGTTGCCTCACGGATATGTGTTGGGTCCACTGTTGTTTGGCATATACATCAATGATCTGGATGATGGGGTGGAAAATTGGATAAGTAAGTATGCAGATGATACTACGATAGGTGGTGTTGTGGATAATGAAGTAGATTTTCAAAGTCTACAGAGAGATTTGGGCAATTTGGAAATGTGGGCTGAAAGATGGCAGATGGAGTTTAATGCTGATAAGTGTGAAGTGCTACATCTTGGCAGGACAAATTAAAATAGGACGTACATGGTAAATGGTAGGGAATTGAGGAATGCCGTGGAACGGAGGGATCTAGGAATAACTGTGCATAGCTCCCTGATGGTGGAATCGCATGGAGATAGGGTGGTAAAAAAGCTTTTGGTGTGCTGGCCTTTATAAATCAGAGCATTGAATATAGGAGTAGGGAAGTAACGTTAAAATTGTACAAGGCATTGGTATGACCAATTCTGGAGTATGGTGTACAATTTTGGTCGCCTAATTATAGGAAGGATGTCAACAAAATAGAGAGAGTACAGAGGAGATGTACTAGAATGTTGCCTGGGTTCCTGCAACTAAGTTACAGAGAAAGGTTGAACAAGTTAGGTCTTTATTCTTTGGAGCGCAGAAGGTCAAGGGGGGACTTGATAGAGGTCTTTAAAATGATGAAAGGGATAGGCAGAGTTGATGTGGATAAGCTTTTCCCATTGAGGGTAGGGAAGATTCAAACAAGAGGGCATGACATGAGAATTAAGGGACAGAAGTTTAGGGGTAACATGAGGGGGAACTTCATTACTCAGAGAGTGGTGGCTGTGTGGAATGATCTTCCAGCAGAAGTTGTGGAGGCAGGATCGATTTTAACATTTAAAAGTAAAGTGGATAGGTATATGGACGGGAAGGGAATGGAGTGGAATGTTCTGAGTGCAGGTAAATGGACAAGGGGAAAATAAATGGTCGGCACGGACTGGAAGGGCCGAGAGGGCCTGTTTCCGTGCTGTAATGGTTATTTATCAGGTTATTTATTGCACGGTTTATTCAAACAACCTCACCGTTGTTGGTTTCTTTAAACACATGTGTACAGATCGATAACTACTTTAAATAAACGGGAGATTAAATTCGCATATTTTTCCATCCAAAACTTCACACACTTGTAAATTAATCGAGGACAAGTGATAGACGAAGTGGGAAATCCGGTTTTCACACATTTACAATTAATGTACTATTTGATAATTAATATTAATAATGCTAACAGTCGCCAGCTATTCCCCATCCTGACATTTCCAATAAACCCCTGAGAAAACCCACGTTGCTCATGGCGAGCACGTACAAATTCCGTACATGACAGCACCCGTCAGCATAGATCCCGGGTATCTGGCGATGTAAAGCACCAACTCTACCAACACTGATTGGTGGTACAGCGGGGCGGTACAGCACTTCATCTAATTGGTGATATGATATAGTCCAATCAGAGAACTGATTCAATCTCCAATGATCGGAGCACCTTCAGAAGAAACATTGAAAATAACAAAGTTTCCCAAATGCCTGAAAATTGAACCCCTTCACAAAGAGAAAAAAAAACAATAGCCTGAAAAAGTAACCTATTCCAAAACCTATGTGGATTCCACTTAGCCCCGGTAACTCAATTTGTACTCATTCACAATCCACATTGAATGTGGATTCATTCCACGGTAGGAGATTCTGGGGATTTAATTATTTTAGTCATCACCTGAGGTTGCTAAAGAAGATGAGACCCATGTTATCAGAGGGGAGATACTAGCTTGGAATGCCCGTTGGCTGGATTGCCCTTCTTCAGGCTCTACCGAAAAGCTCACCCATTCCTTTTCTCACGCGTTTCTGCCTGACCCGCTAGTTATTGCCTGTGTAAACCAACATCTGCGGTTCATTCCTACATAAGAGTAATGTAGATGTTTGGAATATGGTCAATCTAAATGCCATAAAAAGTGGAAGAGGATTATAGGATATTAGGCAGAAAATGAAGGTAGCCCAAAGGTCACGAAAGAGGTGGCAGGATTGGGCAGGATTTTGGATTTCAAAGCGTATCCAGCTTGACAAAAGGGTGACTTGTGGAGTTTTAAAAACATACGATATGTGGTTAAACGATCAGCACGGTGGCGCAGTGGTAGATTGCTGCCTTACAGCGAACGCAGCGTCGGAGCCCGGGTTCGATCCTGACTACGGGTGTTGTGTGTTCGAAATTTGTACCTGTCCGTTCTTCCCGTGAATTTTATCCGAGATTTTCGGTTTCCTCCCACACTCCAAAGACGTGCAGGTTTGTAGGTTAATTGGATTGGTAAATGTAAAAAATGTCCTGAGTGTGTACAGCGTTAATGTGCGGGGGATCGTTGGTCGGCGCGGACTCGGTAGGAGGAAGGATCTGTTTCCACGCTGGATCCCTAAACTGAAAAAATAAGCAGGGAGACAAGGCGTTTCGTTCCCGTAACCCACAACTACTAAACGAGATATACGTCGTGTTCTGTCCGGGTCTGAATCGTAATATAGTGGCGACGGTGCCGCAGGTGAAAGGCAGTTCAAGGCGCAGGCCACAACCTCATATTCCCCTGACAGGGGAAGAGGACACTGATGACACCGGGGCGGAAAGGAGATCGAGATAGTGAGCGTTCGGAGCAAGTGGCAGGTGGTCACTCAGCAATATTCACGATAAGAGGATTCAAAGGGAAATGCATGTCAAGAACATCGTTGAAAAGTACAAAGGCTGAGTGGCGAATGCGTGGTATCGGTGTGAGCCTTTCTGCAATGTGGCGAATACTGCTCTGTGCATCAGTAAGAGTTCCGGAATAGATGCAGGGCGAGGCGCTGCATGAGCATAAGGAAATTATATTGAGGAGATAAAGCATGAGCGAAATAAGTAAAACAAAATCGCAGTTCTGCCAAATATTAATGATGAATTGGAAAGTGAGGGGACTTTGTGTGGGGAAAAAGGGCGAGATGTTTCATGTTGATCGCATACGGACTTCTTCTTGCTTACGGCGTGCACAACCTAAAGTTCTATGTCAGCTTATTGTATTTGATCGTATTTGTTTGTGCTCGTCGGGTTGTTTGCATTCATCGAAACAGGGTGGATCACGTGAAGGATGCAATCTCCTACCCCATCAGATACGGTAACGAGAAGACTTCAGTGTGGAATTGTCACGCGGAACCAGCAGCATTTCGGGGCGTACACCGTCCCACCGAGAAAAAGAATACACCTATGCTCCATTCGCCTGGCCCCACGCGATCTGCCGGTTGCCAAACATTACAACTCCCGTTCCCCTTCACATAGAAAACATAGAAACATAGAAACATATGTGCAGGAGTAGGCCATTCGGCCCTTCGAGCCTGCACCGCCATTCAATGTGACCATGGCTGATCATCCAACTCAGTATCCCGTACCTGCCTTCTCTCCATACCCCCTGATTCCTTTAGCCACAAGTGCCACATCTAACGCCCTCTGAAATATAGCCAATGAACTGGCCTCAACTACCTTCTGTGGCAGAGACAATGGCCTTTCCGCACAATGATGCAAATTTACAATGTTTGGGTCTATTGCCAATGCATTTAGATAATACGGTAAGTGACGGCGTAAAGACATGTCGTCACTAACCGCATCGTAGGCGTCGGCAATTTGTGTAGAGATCTAGATCAGCCTAGATCCCGGGAACATAATCGACTTCTTTGCGACGGGAAATGATGGCAATAAATTGTGTTGGAAAAAAAAACTTTGGACAAACTGCGACAAGATAATGCTCATTAACACCTGAAAATAAACAAATGTGACAATAGATCGTACCAAACGTCAAGGTGCGAATTAATACCGGCAGACATTGTTGTGGGAGAGGTCCGAGTTCTTGGGGACGAATGGGCTATGTCTGGACTACAACGTGTTCTTCCACCTGTGTACAAATTCCAGCTAGTTTCATGCATACGAACGCTGTCTGTTTATCCCAATTGCATCCAGTATCAGCGTCGATGTGTCGTTGTCTTTAGAGGAAAGGGAATATAATAAGCATTATACTATCATTCACTATCACCAGCATTGGAACCGCTCGGAAGGCTAAAAGCAGGCGTGCAGTTCTTCCACCCAGCAATTATTATACTTAATTTCAACTGCCAATCTATACGCCTTTCCTTAATTAGCGAAGTCCGATGTGCTCTGCCTAATTTTACTGGCACGCAGTTGGTCGATTTTCCATTATTAAACAGCAATTATTAAAATAATTGTCCCACTTCAACAGCGAAACCTCCTGTCGTAGAAATGGGACTTGCAACATTTTCCTTTGGAAAGGGTGTCTAAAAAAACAATATTAAAAATAATTGTTGCCACATTCCCTTCGGGAGTAAATTCGTTGTACTGTGACGCAATGGGTAAAAACGCTAAGTGTTTGTTCAGTGGGTTGTGCCTGGTGTGATGAAGGAGGTGGTCACACTAATTGTCTCAGTGGAATTTCCATCTGCGGTATAAGAGCTTGCCAATTCGCACACTTGCACAACTGGGCAGTTTGGACAATTTGACCGCTGGTACACACGGAAAATGGGATATCCGGCAATTTACTATATAGCAAAGATTTACTATCCGTTACATCACACAATAGCCTTTCCGTCGTGGGCCTCTCCCACTGTCAGAATTGGAGGAACAGCACCTCATATTTCGCTTGAGCAGCTTGCAGCCCAGCGGTATGAATATTGATTTATCCAACCCCAGTTGTGCTGCTAGTTTTAGTGTTCGTATCCCTTCGATACCACCTAATTTACAGCCAACAATGGACCATTGTCGGCTCCACCTTTCTTTCGTCATCAGTGCACCTCTGACTTGTTTTCAATGCTTTAATACCCCTAGGTTCCATCTACCCTGACTCAGTCTCAAGAAGGGTCTGAACCCGAAACTTCACCTGTTCCAGTGGAGAGCCAGTCGATGTAGTGTACTTGGACTTCCAGAAATAATTTGTTCAGGTTCCACATAGGAGATTAGTGGCAAAAATAGTGCACATGGTAATGGGGGTTGAGTGCTGACATGGATAGAAAATTGGCTGGCAGAGAGGAAACAAAGAATAGGGATAACGGGTCCCTTTCTTTGCATTCTTTGTATTCAATGTATTGTCATTATCTAATTTTAGAGACAGCAAAATGGATTTTCCTTACAGTCAGTAACATAAAAATAAATAATAAATAAATAAACATATTTAAAAAAAAAACACTAACACAGAAGTCCACACACAACATACCCGCACAGTGGCACAAAAGTTAAGGAAGTGGCACAGTGGCCCAAAAGTCCAGCCAGCCTCCCCGCCGATCTTCCCAGATGTTCACCCGTGGTCGGGGTCTCCCGAGCACACGTAGTCGCCGCCACAGGCGGCCCGATGCTCAGGCCCTCTCGCCGGGAACGATGGAGCCCCGACGGAGAACATCCTCAGTGGCCCGGACCTCCAGATCAGCCACCTCCCACCAGAGTCCGAGGCTCCCAAAGTCCACAGGCTGAGCCGGGCGGAGTCGCAGGACTCCTCGATGTTGGTCTGCGCCGCCCGCGTTGAGAGCTCATTGAACCACAGCTCCGCGATGTCGGTGCAGCAGGCCCAGCACTCCAAAGCTCCAAACGGCGATCCCCGGTAAGGCATCGCCTGCCTGGGCTTGTATACTCTGGAGTTTAGAAGGATGAGAGGGAATCTTATTGAAACATATACGATTATTAGGGGTTTGGACACGCTAAAGGCAGGAAACGTGTTCTCGATGATGGGGGAGTCCAGTACCAGGGGCCACAATTTAAGAATGAGTGGTAAGCCATTTCGACAATAAACAGTAGACAATAGACAATGGGTGCAAGGGTAAGCCATTCGGCCCTTCGAGGCAGCACCGCCATTCACTGTGATCATGGCTGATCATCCACAATCAGTACCCCTTTCCTGCCTTCTCCCCATATCCCTTGACTGTGCTATTGATCTGACTCCTGAACCGGGTGCTTGAAACATGAAACAACAAAGTATTCTATTAGAACGGAGATGAGGAAACACTTTTTTCACACAGAGAGTTGTGAGACGGTGGAATTCTCTGCCTCAGAGGGCGGAGGAGGTCGGTTCTCTGGATACCTTCAAGAGGGAACTAGATAGGGTTCTTAAAGATAGCGGAGTCAGGGGATAAGGGGAGAAGGCAGGAACGGTGTACTGATTGGGGATGATCAGCCATGAGCACATTGAATGGCGGTGCTGGCTCGAAGGGATGAGGTACTACTGTACCTATTGTCTATTGTCTATTGTTAATTCTCCAGAGAAATTGCCTGACCCGCTGAGTTACTCCAGAGTTCCGTGTCTAGCTCTGGTGTATGCTGGCAACTGCGGATTCTCACAACACAATTATACATTGCTATTTTACTTACTACTTAAAAATGAATTGATTGCAAATTTACAATTTTTGGGTCTATTGCCAATGCATTTAGGTAATACGGTAAGTGACGGCGTAAAGACATGTCGTCACTAACCGCATCGTAGGCGTCGGCGATTTGTGTAGAGATATAGATCGGCCTAGATCGCGGGAACATAATCGACTTCTTTGTGACGGGAAATGATGGCAATAAATTGTGCTGGAAAAAAAAACTTTGGACAAACTGCGACAAGATAATGCTCATTAACACCTGAAAATAAACAAATGTGACAATAGATCGTACCAAACGTCAAGGTGCGAATTAATACGGTCAGACATTGCTGTGGGAGAGGTCCGAGTTCTTGGGGACAAATGGGCTAAGTCTGGACTAGAACGTGTTCTTCTATCTGTGTACAAATTCCAGCTAGTTTCATGCATACGAACGCTGCCTGTTTATCCCAATTGCAACCAGTATCAGCGTCGATGTGTCGTTATCTTTAGAGGAAAGGGGATATAATAAGCATTATACTATCATTCACTATCACCAGCATTGGAACCGCTCGGAAGGCTAAAAGCAGGCGTGCAGTTTTTCCATCCAGCAATTCGTATACTTAATTTCAACTGCCAATCTATACGCCTTTCCTTAATTTGCGAAGTCCGATGTGCTCTGCCTAATTTTACTGGCACGCAGTTGGTCGATTTTCCATTATTATACAGCAATAATTAACATAATTGTCCCACTTCACCAGCGAAACCTCCTGTCGTAGAAATGGGACTTGCAACATTTTCCCTTGGAAAGGGTGTCTAAAAAAAAATATTAAAAATAATTGTTGCCACATTCCCTTCGGGAGATAAATTCGTTGTACTGTGACGCAATGGGTAAACACGCTAAATGTTTGTTCAGTGGGTTGTGCCTGGTGTGATGGAGGAGGTGGTCACACTAATTGTCTCAGTGGAATTTTCATCTGCGGTATAAGAGCTTGCCAATTCGCACACTTGCACAAATGGGCAGTTTGGACAATTTGACCGCTGGTACACACGGAAAATGGGATATCCGGCAATTTACTATATAGCAAAGATTTACTATCCGTTACTTGTAGCGGTTGGTATACCTGGTAAGGCATTGGAGCTGGCTGCGATTTGTGTGGCTTCCTCTTCTAGATACCCACTGCACTGTAGTCTAGTGGACGTGATATGCAACACGGATACTGCTTAACGTGACGAGTGTTTCTACAATGTTCCGCCTTCAATCACCTTTAAATTTTCATGTGTCGTTCATCCTTCGTAATGTACGGCTCTTGTGTCAATTAATCAAATACAACATTTTTCGGCTTCTCTATTTCATAAATTGTTACTGTTGTATATTGTTCTATCCCTGTACCCGCAGCGACAACCCGCAACGTAGCTCTTCAATGGGCTTTCCCGTTTGCTTCCGACACGCTGGTCATTTCAAACAGAAGGCAGCAACTGACTTTTCAGCAATATCGGTCCGAAACATGTACAACTTACAACAGCAGTTAAATATTTCCTCGCGTACTTATGGTTTAATTTTATCCGTTTAATTTTCAATCAGTGGTTTCTCTTCCCAACACATTACGCCATAACGAACAATCTCCATGGGACAATGTTGTTACCGCTATCAATGATCCCTTCCACCGTCTCAGCTCCAATGATGCGGCAAGTCTGGATGACTGAGGCGATCAGCCGCACGGCGGTCAGTTCATCGAGGAGTTGGAAATTGGCCGGTCTGTGGTTGGAGTGCAGCGGCGGAGCCTGGATGTACAAAATCCGCATTTTATGTTCCTAAGTCAGCTTGACCCACACAGGATCAGGATAATAACAATCATTCGTTAGTTTTTTCCGCGCATATTGATCAAGAAAAACAAACCAAAATAATTAACTTTTTTTTATTTCTTTGCAGTCAATTTAATAGCGATTGTGATCCTCTCTCGGAAAAATTGTGGCCTCACCAACTGCGTCACCCGTTACCTGGTGGGAATGGCATCGGCAGATCTAGTGATGGTTTTCATCGTTGCAATATTGGAACAGATTAATATAATCTATGTTTATGCCAGTTTCTTGTTCATCACACCCGTTTGCGCTCTGACTCTTGTACTGAGGGTTATATCCATGGATTGTTCTGTTTGGCTAACAGTCGCTTTCACTTTAGATCGCTGTATTGCAATTTGCTGTCAGAGACTGCGTGAACGGTACTGCAGGAAGAGAACGGCGTCTGTGATTATCATGACTGTGGTTGCATTGAGCTGCGCCAGGTGCGCTCCGTTTTACTTTGCAGTGGAACCTCACGTAATCATTAATCACGTGCCGTGGCGTTGCGTCTTTAAAGCTGCGTACTCCACGTCGCCCTTGTGGAAGGTATATGAGTTAACGGACAGTATCATAACGCCACTTTTACCGATCGGTTTAATTTTATTGTTCAACTGTTTTACCGTCCGATATATCTTAACGGCAAATAGAGTCCGCCGGATGCTTCGGAGCAACTGCGAGAATCAGAGGGATACAGAGGAGGAGAACAGGAGAAAGTCAATGTTTTGGTTATTCACTCTGTCAGCGAATTTCATATTATTATGGACTCCCTACATAGTGTCTTCTATGAACTGGCAAGCACAAAATTATTTTTATACGGACAAATATTTCAATTCCCCGACATATATCCTGCAACAGTTTGGGTATATGTTGCAGATTTTCAGTATGTGTACTAACACGTGTATCTACACAGTGACACAGAAGAAATTCAGGGAGGAACTGAAGAATGGAGTGAAATATGTGTTTACATTAAATGGGAAGCTATGTAGATAACATGCAACTTGGCTGATTGTTTAAATAAATGTATTAACTGATTCGTAATTGTGGTAAATATGCCTTTAACCCACGCAGGCTGGTGTTTACCAAACACAAATCGCCCAGTGCAGCTTGATTAATTGTGCTAAATTGGGAAACTGGGCCAACGAACTAATTGCTGGAAATGTGACTGCTACATTACATTTTAATATTGTAGTTCACTCTATTATTGACCCTAGGCCATGAGTAAATTTCCCATATGATAGCCGAGGGAACCTGTCACTGAAGTGAAAATTTAGTGTCAAAGTAAACCGGGGTCTATTGGATATGCATGGAAAGGATACACACAGATGCTGCTGGCAGGACTCTAGGGCCTGAGCAATAGGAAGAGGTTGAGTGGGCTATGAGCACAGGGCGATGAAGGGTGATCTATAAGAGATGTATAACATAATCAGAGTAATGGGTACGGTAAATGTAGCTTTTTAAATAATCCACAGCATTGGAATCAAGAATCAAGTACCAGAGGACACAGGTTTAAGACGAAGGGCTCAAGATGAAATAGGAACACTATGGGCAACTTTGTTTAAGGTAAATGCCAAGTAAGTATATGGAACGAGATGCCGGAGGAGATAGTTGGGACAGGTACAATTACAATGTTTAAAAGTATTTGGGACAGGTGCATGGATACGATTTTAGGAGGATATGGGCCACACACAGCCAGATGGGACTGGTATAGAGGGGGCATATTGTTCGTCGTTGGCATGTTGGGCAGAAGGGTCTGTTTCAATGCTGTATAATTCTACGATGTTTTTCTCTGTTGACTAATATTTGTTCACTGAGAAATCTCGCGACCAGGAACAGAACGGAAGAATACACGGGCTGTAGAATACAAGCACCCGTGTAGCTCTGTCTTGCAGTAATTGTTGGCAACGTTGGATGTGTGGGGCGCGGATCGGAAAAGCATAAATGGCGTAAACAGCAATCCTCGTCTCCCGATGCGATGCGGTTGAGCAATGTTCGGCGAGCGTGCTAGGCCATTAAATAATTTATCTGAACTCCGTTTTTCGCCTAATTACTTTGTGCCCTAAATAAGAGATTTCCCAAATGTCGATCGCAAAATGTCGCACGCTCCTCTCCCACGACTATGCATTCATGCATAAATCTCTAAACTTTTTTCTATCATGCCATTGTATAGATTTCCAAGAAAGAAAACTATTTCCTTTGAGTTAGTTCCTTTGTCGCTAGACTCTGCCCAATTCTGAACACTTTCCCCAAATTATGCTGTGTGTAATGTGGGCAATGAGATTAACGTGGGGGAATTGGGTAATTGGGCGAACAAACCAATACCACTAGATCTGACTGCGCAGGACGACGTACGACCTGAAATATTTACATTATATCTCTGTCCAATAATTGGTTTAGTTTTTTAGAGATACAGTGCGGAAACAGTCTTCTCGGCCCACCGGGCCAACCAGCGATCCCCGCATATTACCACTATCGTAGTGATCCCCGCATATTACCACTATCGTAGTGATCCCCGCAATTAAATACCAGCGAACCCCGCATATTAAAACTACCCTACACCCACTAGGGAGTATTTTTACATTTACCAAGCCAAACATGTAAGTATTTGGGGTGTGAGAGGAAACATATGTTATCGTACAGACAGCACACGTAGTCGGGGTCGAACCCTGTTCTCCGGCTCTGATTCATTGCAATTTGGCAGCAACTCCCCGCCGCGCCACCGTGCCGCCAAAGAGCTTCCTGAGTTCCTGAGTATTCCTAATATGTTTCGTTTTATTTTTTTAATTTCCAACATCAGCATTTTGATGTTTTTTTAATATTCTTTGAAAATTATCACATCTATAACTTACTATCAGATTTACTGTACTGCGGTCGCCACGATTACATTTCTTGTACTTCCATTTACACATTTATAAGTTTAGAAGGATGTTTTTGTTATAATTTGGTAAGGTGTCTTTATTCTGTAAAAATAAGAGATAGTTGTGTTCTGCAGCTCAGAGAGCAGTTTCTATCCCCGCCTTTTCAATTTTGATTGAAAATATGGTATATTTATAGGGAAGGATGGACACCAAAACACTAATGTTAATGAAGAAAATTATAGTTAAGGACATAAGGAGGATTGCATCAGCCGTAGCTCAAAATAAAGCTGTGGCTCAAAAACAATCGTCCAAGGTTGGATCTGAACTGGATATTTCATTTTGTGGGAAATTCTAGAATCTGGACATACCGTAAATATAACCTTATTCAATTAAATGTATGCTAATTTATTTCCAAGGTTTATTTTGGTTAATACAATATGCATTTAATGTTATGAGCCCTACACCTTAAATCAATAGTAACTATCGTATCCTTCGTAGAGGTAACTGCGAAAACAAATTGCATCACTGAGCATAGGAAGAAACGTTTCTAAGAAGGAAGTTATATAATCAGTAAGGCAGATTCGTCCCTACCTTGTTCCATGTTCTGAATTAGCTGCACTCAGCATTTCAAGGCTCCTTTTCCATGTAATAAGAACACGGGTGACCAGATTGCGACCTTCACTCCGGGTTCCCATCTACCAGCCGTAAGCACTCACCAGCTCCGCTATTACGTTTGTATCTACAGCTGCCTTCAGTCGTTCAAAAACTGCTTCCACAGTCTTTTGACGGAAATAGCTTCCAAGAATCACAAGGAACTACAAATGCTGGATTACAAAAAAAAAGGACACAACGTGCTGCAGTAACTCAGTGGGTCAGATAGCATTTCCGGAGAACATGGATTTGTGACCTTTCGGGTTGGGATCCTTATTCTGATTGATAGGGCCGAGGAGAGAATGTGTAGAACGCATAACAAAGCCTGACAAGTGATAGATGGAAGCAGGTTGTTCAGCAGATTGGCAGATCCAGTAAGCCACGGCGGATCTGTAGCCGAACACTTGCGCTCCATCTGCTCGGTTGGGCTTACTGGATATCCGAGTTGTTAAACATTTGATTTCCTTCTCCCAGCCCTGCACTGATATGTCTGTCCTGGCCTCCTCCATTGCCAGAGTGGAGTCACGCGCAAATTGGTGGAACAGCATTTTATATTCCGCTTGTTGAATTCCCAATATTATCAAACTATCAACCCACCTTCTCTCCCCCCTCCTCTTCTTACCCCTGTGCCACACCTAGACTCGCACCGATATCCGCCACTCAACCCCCTTGCACCTACATTCCTGCCTCTATCGTCCTAATGGCATGACCCATTGTTCAAGCTCAACTCAACGGTTTGGTCTGGGTCTTGACGCTGGAATGGGGTCAAGTAAAGAGCGGCCTTGTTTCCATCAATCTTTCCACCACCACCCACAAGAAGCACTGGAAGCGACAAGACAGACACCATTGTATGCAGCTGCCGAGAAGTGTACTTAGCTCTGGCTGAACAAGAGTTAAGACAAGTCAGCAGAGTTTTATTTTCGTGTGTCTCCGAAAGGACAATGGAATTCTTGCTTATTCCAGCATAATAGAATATGTAAACATAATACAGAACAGGAGATATAAGTCCAGCGTGTCTGTATACCATAGACCATATATGTACACATTAAATAAACATATTCAGTCCAATTGACGGTTAATATTCAGAGCATGCTTGATGTTGTGTTTAATAGCCTGATGGCTGTGGGGAAAAAGGTGTTCTTGAATCTGTTGAAGCACCTGAACACCTGTACCTTCTTCCCGATGGCAACGGAGTGATGCGTGTGTGGCCAGGATGGAGTGGGTCTTTGATGATGCTGGCTGGCTTTCTGAGGCAGCGACTGCGATAGATCCTTTCGATGGTGGGGAGGTCAGAGCCGTTAATGGACTGGGCAGTGGTCACAACTTTCTGCATTATTTTCCGCGCCTGGCCGTTCAATTTGCCGAACCAACCCACGATGCAGCCAGTCAGAATGCTCCCTACTGTGCACCTGTAGAAGTTCTAGAGAGTCCTCCTTGACATACCGAATCTCCAGAATCTTCTCATGAAGTTGATGTGCTGATGTGCCTTCTTTATAATTGCATCAGTGTGCTGGGACCAGGAAACATCTTCGGAAATATGTACGCCCAGGAATTTGAAGTTCTTGACCCTTCCCACTTTCGTCCCGTTGATATAAACGGGATCGCGGATCCCTATCCTACCCTTTCCAAAGTCCACAATCAGTTCCTTGGTTTTGCTGGTGTTAAGAGCCAGGTTGCTGTGCTGGCACCATTTGTTTAATCGGTCGATATCAATTCTATACTTCTAATCTTGTGTGTGGACTCGAGAAGAAGAAGAGGCTTGAATAATTGGTGGTGATGTTGGACTATTTGTTTTGCACTTCTGCTGCTAAACATATTTTCGCTTGATTAACCATCACATGAAATATACAATAGTTCCTAAACGTTGAAGCGCTGCTAATGCAAAGATATACTGAACATGCCATTACCTCATTACCTCATTACCTCATGTCACGTGTCTTCAAGCTTAACTTTATTATATCGGTTTGCTTATTTTAAACTCTTGACTTCAGATTAAACTAAATAACCTTTATTCATTGTACTTATATTTATCTTATATTATGCATATCTTTCCTCTCCTGATAATCGAATTGGCAGACCACGACTTAATCACTCCGTCTGCACAATAGTATGTATGATTAGTCTGCGACCTTGATGCTCTCCTTGCGAACAAAAGAAAGGGACTTTCCAAAATTCTCCTTCGCACTGTTACCGCTCACGTGTTTTGCCGTGTTGTCTTATCGATTAATGTTTTGTTAGATCATTGCATCAGTCTCATGACATACACTCGCATCTCCAAACATGATTTCCATCTCTACAATGTTTCGCCTTCCGCAGAGACTACTCTCTCTGCAACGCCTTTGTTAATTAATATATCCCCACCCAAAACACCCCCTGCCCTTGCAACCGTAGGGAAGTAACACATATCCCTTTTCCCCTTCACTCGCCAGGAACCCGAGCAGTCATTCCAGATGAGAGAGGTTCACGTGTACCTCCTCTAACCCCACCCATTACATCCGTTGTTACATACGTGGCCTCCTGTACATCGGCGAGACGAAGCGTAGGTTCGGCCCCCCTTTTGCCGAACACTTGTTCTCTATTTTCCAAGGCCCACTGGATCTCCTGGTTGCTAACCATTTTAACTTCCGTGCCGATTCCCGTACTGACCGTCCCGTTCCGGTCATCCTCAATAGCTTACAACCCAATGGTAGAAACATTAAATCCCCCAATTTTACATAACCTGTGAGACCCCTCCCCTTTCTCCAACGCACCTGCTTTCTCTCACCACCCTTCCCGTTTCCCACCCAGACGCATACGTATTTCTCCATTTTCTCTCCCTTGTGTCTATGTTGCTTGGACTTCCTATTCTCATTAGCACGTCATTTCCTGGCATTATACCTGACGGTCTGGAACATCGCCTCCTGTCTGCATAGAGACTTAATGCCGCTTTATTTCTGCACCAATATGTCTCCGTTCTTGTTCAGTTACCATGTCACTAACTCATGGTATCTTGGTCTGGACTTTCCCGCCAAAGAACAATTATGTCGGACAATTATTCCCTGTTTTGCTGTTTGGTGTGGCTGCATGGTATACGAGCGTCACCGTCAAATCTTTGCCTGCTGCTTGAACAATTCTCATCCGCTTCTCCTGAGATTGATTCTGACGTTGCACTTCTCCATTAGCTCGCGGATACTCTGGTGTGACGTTGGTACACACCTGTAATATTCATATAGTCGGCAAACGTCTAAGAGCTGAACTGAGGCCCACTGTTTGAAAATATCTAGTGGACCGAATATTTGAAAAAATATCAATCAAAACTGCTAGTCTTTTCTGATTTTGTACACTTTTTTAAAACTTTATGACTTCATTGTTGCATACTGCTAATTTCCGCTGTAGTGGTCAATCGCAACTAGTCTTGACTGCCCTGATGGGAGTGGGACTTGAAAATCCACAGCAATATCTTCCCATGATCCTGCTGATATCAACATACTCCGTGTTTGTTCAATTTTTGGATGTCTGCTTACCATCTGCCATCCAGGGCATGGCCTCACATGTCGTTGAACATATTATTCCATCCCTGGCCATCATACTTTTGTACGGAGATATTGTTTAGTTCCAACAACTCTTAAATGTCCATCATGAGCGAATGCGATCTCAACTTTGTTGGCACTACCATCCTATTTTGTCTGAGCACCACATTCCAATTGTGCATTGTTCTACTCTGAAAGCTGCATGTCCTATGTGGGCATTCCTCCCAGTCACCTCTACGGATCCACTCGCTAGCATCATATAGTTCTGGATCCTTGTCAGACTCTTTTGTTATTCATCTCATTTCTATTGCACGTGGTTTAGAGTGAATTGCAACAAATCGAACAAATGATTCGGCCTCTATCTCCAGTTTAGTCCCTTGCGGCTTGTCTACATTCGGCAATCTGGTTAATGAGCCGGCGCTGTTGTTCTTTCGAGGTGGATAACTCTGTACGTACTGTTGGTGTCCAAGCATCCATCTTTCAATCCGAGCACACGGTTGGGTTCGAGGGGATTAGACTGTCTCCAGCGGTTTGTGGCCCGTTCACAACACAAACTGTATGCAATACCGGGATGCGTGGAAATGCTTCCAGGTTTGGCAGATCATTGGCACATAATTTGCACTTGATAGGTCCCTGATTCTTCCTCTGCGAAGGAAAATCAACCTTCATTTCCCTCGGTTTGAATAGTTCCTCCTTGTGGGGATGTGGATGGGGTGTGTGGGGGAGGGGGTGCGGGGGGGGGGGGGGGTGCGGGGGGGGCGGTTCGGGGGGTGCGGGGGCAGTGTGGTGGAGAGGGCTGGGGAAAGGTGGATGTGGGGGAGGGGGTGTGCGGAAAGGGGGTGTCAGGGGAAAGGGATTGTTGGGAAAGGGGGGAGTGGGGAAAGGGGGTTGTGGGAAGGGGGGGTTAGGGAGAGGGGGAGGCGGAAGTGAGGAAAGGGCTCGCACTCTACTCACCCCGCACTTTCAGCTTTCGGCCTCACGCAGAGGATTCCTGTCCCACTCCATCTTCAGTCAGAAGCTTCTGGTTCAAATTAGCAGCTTCCAGCAGGTCGTGCTGGTGGCCGCAGACGCAGCCCGAGAGCCGCTGACGCTCCGCGAACCGCTGACTGTCCGCGAGCCGCTGAATCTCTATCAGCCGCTCACCGCGAGATGCTCAACACACTGCGCATCTTCAGCTTTTCTATCCTCCTCGCTGCGTTGTTCACAGCGAATTCCGGAAAGGGCAGGTTTTACGATTTCTAAACCTTCATAACTTTTTACTATGTCACCGATCGGAACAAAACTTATTTGACTTGCAGCAGAGGAGAGTGATGAATAAGGTGGCGAAAAATCGTAGCGCTATGAGGGGTCGTTTTGGCGCAAATGTAATTAATATTTTGGTAATAGTATAGAAGATGCATCGTTAAGCTATAAAAACTGCGCGCGACATCTAATATCTTCTACCGAAATCTCGAAAAATGTTCAATTCAAAACTCAATTTTATTTATTTTCCATACAGCGTGTGCTATCCATAAGCAGTATCCCACAGCACGACTTTCCACCCTCGACCTCCACAGCACTGATGTACACACTCTGTCTTAGTCTTGTGTGCGCACTGATCAGCATACCGTTCCTGTCATGCATGCAGGTAGTCCGGTCGCTGGGCGTTGAAACACCGATTCCTGAAAGCTTTTCAAAGCATTTAAGCTAATAATCATAGCGTCCATTTGATCCACTAATTACACGGACATTGATACATATGTGCCGCAATAAGCATTTTATCAGCGTGCCTCACAGCATGGTTTGGGAACAACTCCATGAAATACTGCAATAATTTTCAGAGAGTGCTGGACGCAGTAAACCGACCTCCCTTCCAGTGACTCCATCTACATTACGCTCTGCCTCCGTAAGTCCGCCAGTATAATCAAGGACCTGTCTCGCGACGGTTACTCCATCTTCTCACGTCTAAAATCAAACAACAGAGAGAGAGGTTTTAAAGCGCATTCCTCCAGATTCAGGATCGGTTTGTTCCCAGCTGTTAACAGGCAACTGGAACATCTCTTGACCAACTAGAGTCATTTTCTGACTTCCTATCTACCCCGTTTTAGAAATGTTATCTATTTTAATCGAATTTTACTATGATTTATCCTGCACTAAAGGTTGAACCCTTTTTCTTTATCTGCTGCCTAGGGACGCTCCATAGACTGGATAGCACGTAACCAAAAGTATTTCCATGTACCTCGGTAGTACATGTGATTATAATAAACTAATCTAAAACTAAACTCCACCTTTCATGGGCCCCTTTGAGCTGTCTATATTCCTGGTTTAATTATTTTCTATTGGTTTTGTGTTCTCCATAAGACCCGTCTTTGTTTTTTTAATCGAAATAGTAATCGCAATTAATTTAATGTGTTTTGCAACATGCAAATAATTTGACTTTGCCACACAGTCATCAAGACAAACAGCTACAGAAACAATAACATGATCATTCAACACAGCAATTCCACCACATCCCCCACTCTGATGAAAGGCAATAACGTCTTATCTTGTTTCCTCGTTTCCTCATGCGCAGTTGGGGCGATCGAAGCATCTGCAGCCGGCGATCGGAGTTCCCGCGTCGGTGCGGTCGAAGCCCCTGCGATTGGAGGTGCCGAAGTCGGTCCCTAACCAGGGACGCGATGTCCACGATGTTAAGTCCGTAGGTTGGAGCTACCGACGTCGATCCCTGGCAAAGAGACCGCTTGTTTCACGATGTTATGCCGCACCCACCCCCTCCCCCCCCCCTCCCCTCCACCATCCCCAGCAACAGATACATTAAAACTGTTGTGTATTTGGTGCTGGAAACTGACTTTAAATAACATTCGGACACGGGAGTAAAGTAACAAGCTTCTTTATTCTGGACGCACCTTGAGTCTCCCCTGCACATGCGCACCATTGCGCAAGACATCAAATATGTTAATTTTATTTCGGAGTCACGACATTTATTTAGGAGCTTGCGCGACATTAGCGTTCATGCAGTGCACCAGCGACGAACTGGAGTTCAAGGCGCTCCCGCTACAATTTGAAAGACGGGCCGACAGGTCAGTGTTTTACCGTGGCCGTGTGTATTTCCTCTGTGGTCTGCTTTGTGTTCCAGAAAGAATGAACAAGGCCAGAGGAAATAAATCTAGCTCGCCCCCGTTCGTCTCCCGTTGAGGAGCGTTCTTTGGTGGGGGGGGGGGGGGGGGGGGGGCGAGAGGCGGCAGGATTGACTACCGAGCCGAGCCCAGCCCAGCACCGCTAGTGCAGCCTGAGCAGCGGGCTGGAGGTACCTGCAGCAAGAACCAGGCGGTAGTATCCGACGATTAGGATGAAGATGCCTCACCGTTCGAGAGCGGCAAAGGCAGCCGCCTAAGCCGAATGGAACGGCTTATGGAGCAATTGCTTCAGCGAGATCTTCTGAGTGAGCAGCAGCAGACTCGCCAAGGGAGCTCAGGCACTCCCGCAGTGCCCATTACGGCACTGGCCATTGCTTCACCTTCTATTGAAGGCAGCATTGGCGACCAGGTCTGGGCTGGCTGAATATGTCTGTAGTACGCAGGGTGTACAGGATCAGGAAGAGCTGTTGCGTGTGGGCAACCGCTACGTGGCCACTCCACGAGCGGGTCTGCCTTTAAAGCCGAAACTTGCAGCCAGCATTGACCACCTGTCCTTAAAACCTTTACAATAACGGGCGGTCAATGAGGCTCTTGAATTATATTCAGCCCCAGAAAATTGTACATCACTGAATGTACCGGCTGAAAGCAGCCACATTTGGGGACATTTGGGGGAGAATATCAGGAACCTGGAGTTGAAGCTCCAGAAAACCCTAAAACTCCTGACAGCAGGAATAACTTCATATGCTCGGTCCATAGATGGTGTGGACATCACCACACATCAGCAAGATACATTAGCTCTGCTGTGCACCACTCAATTCGAGATTAACAATTTACGGAAGGAAATCATCAACCCTAAGTTTGTAGAACTTTGCAAAACACCGGGTTCAGAACCTCCAATTCTGCTCTTTGGAAAGGACCTTCCAAAAAAGGTGAAATGCTTGGAGGAAGAGTCCAAGACCTTTGGTCTCATGAGGGCAGGTTTGGGACCGAGCAGACCTAACAAACCCAGGCGGCAGTAACCCACGGCGTCCACCAGTCGCCGACTACCATATGGGACTGGTGAAAGCTCGGGGTCGGCAACCATTCCCCGTAAGCGTTTTTTAGGACCCCATGGAAAATGCGCCAGCCCCAATATCAACATCAACAGCAACATCAACATCAACAGCAGCCCTCTACAGCCCAGCAGACACCTCATCGTCCAGCGAAGAGGCAGAAGAAGCACCAGTAAGTAGGTGGAGGTAGGTGGGTCTGGTTCCTCTCAGCATATGAACAGTAGGGGCTCTATACTAACAGGGGGAAGATTGCAGTTGTTTTTGGATGCATAGGAGTCTATCACTAATGACAAATATATGCTCAGCAGCATTCATGGCTATAAAATTGCCTTCGTTCATGAAAACATGCCGCCAGTTCAGCATATACCCCAAAGGGTATTCACCCTCTCAGTCAAAGAGAAACAAGAGGGTCAATCTGAACTGATGAGGCTACTAGCAAAAGGTGTCATTGAAAGAACAAACATGAACCTTTGGAATTTGTGTCTAATATTTTCACTAAAACTAAAAAAAGATGGTGCATGTCGCATTATCATTGACAATTTCTTTAAACGAATCTGTTAAGTGTATACATTTGAAGATGGAAACGTTTGAAACAGCCAGACAATTGATTTCTAGAGGGCACTTTCTGGCAAGCATTGATTTAAAAGATACCTACTACTCAGTATCCATGCATAAGGAGCATCGTAAATACCGAAAGTGTATCTGCATGAAACACCTATGGCAATTTAAACCCTTACCAAATGGGCTAACCTCAGCTCCAAGGTTGTTCACAAAAATCTTAAAACCTGCCTTGACATTATTGAGGAAACAAAAGCAGATAGTCATGGCGTACTTAGACGACATTTTAATGGTGGGGAAAGCCTTGGAGACAGTCATTTCGGCAGTAGCAGCCACCAAACGTTTGTTTGAATCTTTGGGGTTTGTCATACATCCAGGTAAATCCAATTTGACACTGTCCACAACCATGGACTATCTTGGATTTACGATTGACACTATTCGCATCTGTAACTCTGCCGAAGGGGAAAGCATCAAAGTTGGCACAATCATGCAACAAACTAATGGTTAATCACCTCCCAACCATACGGCAGGTAGCTAGTGTCATTGGGAAAATGGTAGCAGCCTTTCCAGCTCTACAATTTGGGCCTCTGCGCTATCAAAATTTACAAAATGCTTTTCCTCCCTTCTGCCTCATCAGTCGGGTATTACGCAAGATTCAATTGGATTCCGCTTCAGGAATCTTGATAATACCCGACTGGCCTACACAGCCATGGTTCCCAGTGGCCCTGGACATGGCTGTCGAAAAACCGTTCGAATTCCCCAGCAGTCCAGAATTATTAATCCACCCAGTGTCAGGCATTAGTCACCCGTGCCACGACAGAGTCAATCTCCTGGCTTGCAGATTCCAAAAAGACCTCTGCTGGGCCTGGGACTGTCTGAGGACGTCATCAACATGATGGCCGGATCCCACCGGGAGTCCACCAGGAGACAATACCTGACCAACATAAGGAAATGGGAACGGTATTGCTCCAAAAAAGGAACTACCTACCCAACAGCAACAGCTACCAGTATTGTGGAGTTCCTGGTTGGATTACAACGGGATGGACTCAGCTACAGCGCTATCAATACAACCACGAGTGCGTTGTTAGCTAATTTGGTTCCAGCACTCAGGCTGGAACAACTCACCCTGAAATCAGTCATGCTCATGGCACTAGTGTCAGCACAAATATAAAGTCCCCCCACCTTCTGAGGCTGGACAGCACTACAGAGTCATTGGACTTGATCACATTCCATATTCAGGGTCTGGTCAAACAAACGAGACCAGGAACCACGCCTCCAGTTATGTAGTTCCGGGCATATTCATCTGACCCACGGCTGTGTGCCAAGACCCATCTCGCCATTTACATAGACACACCATACAACTTAAGAGGGAGAGAAAACGCTTTATGGATAAGCCACAAGAAGCCCCATGGTCAGGTGACGAGCCACACTATTTCAAGGTGGCTGAAACAGGTGCTTAAGTCCGCGGGAATCAACACTATTGTTTACAAATCTCACTCCACCAGGGCTGCATCCACGTCGGCAGCAAGGCGAATGGATGTGCCTATGGACCATTTTCTGGCCAGAGCAGGATTGTCCTCGGAAAGAACTTTCCAAAGGTTTTATAATAAGCCGCTGGCGGAAGCTAGTCCATTCGCAGACAGAATTTTAGAGTCTGCAGATAATATTTACTTTAAGCCGGGGGAGCTCTCTGTTTTTGTTGTTATTAATAAACCTTTTTTGTCCACAAACAGGTTATTGTTGATTGTGATAACATACTTCCTCCCTCAAAGGTCTTCAGACAGTGAGTGAAGCATGAGCCGGTACACGGTTCGTAATCACAGAGCATTGAAGTCTTCACGTATTCACTCACGTGATTCCGAAATAAAATAGTAAGATTAAATGAGAACTTACCAGTTCGAAGTTTGATCTGCATTTTATGAAGAGTTACGATGAGGGATTACGTGCCCTCCGCTCCCACCCTCTATTACACTGCAACTGGTAATTACGTTCTTATTTTTTCTTTACTATATTTATTTAAAACGTTGTGTTTTTCCTGTAAATCCACATCGCTGCTTTGAAGAATGTCGCGCATGCGTGCTGGATTTAGTTATTTAGTTCTCATTTAATCTTACTATTATATGGCAACCATAACACTCCTCTCCCTTTAACTTGGAGGCAGGTAACACCTTTTCTATTTCATACACCACACTCCTCCTCTTTTAACTGGAGGCAGGAAACACAATTTCACCTTCATGGTATATGCTCTTTACCTAAAACAAAATTGATTAATACACTGTTGCAAAATTGTATTAAAGTCTTGCAATGCATCCTCATAACTGTAATAATCATATCTAAACTTAGCACATATTTGTTTTCATTCCACCCATCTTCCTTAAAAAATATATATTACACCTTGCATTGTGTTATCATCGGCTCTGACCTTCCTTCCATCGAGGGGATTTATCGCAGTCGCTGCCTCAAAAAGGCTGGCAGCATCATCAAGGACGCTCACCATCCTTGCCACACACTCATCTCTCTGCTACCTTCAGGTAGAAGGCACAGGAGCCTGAAGACTGCAACGACCAGGTCCTGGAATAGCTACTTCCCCGCAGCAATCAGGCTATTAAACCTGGCTCGGACAAAACTATGCTCATATTAACTATGATCATAACCCATTATCTGTTGTCTGTTATTTGCACTTGATCCGTTTATTTATTCATGTGTGTAGGTATTTATATAATGATATATGGACACACTGATCTGTATTGTAGTAAATGCCTATTATGTTCTGTGTGCCGAAGCAAAGCAAGAATATCAGGGACACATGACAATAAACTCACTTGAACTTGAACATTTTCCGTTCCCTTATGTGTAAATAGCGAACTCTTTTGAATCGCTGGCTCTGCCCATATCTCTGCCTCTTCTGTTTAAATGTCCTGCTCTTAGTTTGAAGATGTCTTCCTGTTCCTGATATTCTGCTAAAGTTAACGTTTCATTTTCTGCTCCATTTGCTTTGTTTTCCTCTGTTTCTGTTCATTATTTGTAGGTGGCATCTGACACATGGCTGCAGGTTTTAGCTTCCTCTGTCGCTCATTTTCTTCGCACTGCGTATTTATCTGTTCCTGTTGTTTAATAGGATTCTGCAATGCATAACCATCGGTCCATTTCTCAGTGAAGGAGGCTCCTGGCGGCTCAGTAGGATACTGAGTTGGATGATCAGCCATGATCATATTGAATGGCGGTGCAGGCTAGAAGGGCCGAATGGCCTACTCCTGCACCTATTTTCTATGTTTCTATGTTGAACTGCAGTGAAGTGTCCTAGTTGCAATCGGTCCTGAATACTTTTGTCTCGTCCGCCAAGCCTCTCTTGTTTGGACTGTTCTATTAGCGGGTTTTTACACAGTTATTAACCGTTCTTTGTACCGTCTAAGCATTCTCTGTTGTCAATCTATTTGTCTTCTTACGTCACATCTCTGGTTGTTCATCAAGAAGTAGAGTCTATATTGTCTTTGCAATACACCAGTGGCTTTGATTTGTGCTCTTTATAGTTGTCTTGCTTCAAAAGCAAGGTAGTGAAACTGCACTACAATTGATGTATATTTCGGTTTGAGGAAGTCTTTCCTATACACAATTATACGGACAATTGACTGAACTTTTACAGCAGCCCTCTTTTGCTAAACCATCTGCCTAACCACCAAACCCATATAGGCAGCCTGAATGTTAATGGTTGCATACCTCATTGGCTGATATTGCACCAACTGGCAATGCCCTATTTTTCATGCTTTGTACCATCTCTGGATCGAAATGACTGCTTGTCGCATAGCTCTGCAGCGTACCCTTGATCGGTACGCACGGAATGAAGCTTGCAGTGACTATAGCCGCCTTTAAAATCAATAAATGTTTTCTTGTAATGCATATGATTAATAATCACTTAATATGGCGTGCTGCTTTGATTTTCTCAACCAATTTTCAGGCTTGACCATGCGGTAGAAGGTCTGAATACAAACCACTGCTTTTCTCAAACTAGTATAATGTCTCATGTGGGCACCTCTTATGTAGCATGCCCAGTATCGTTGCTGTACAGCAATGGCGGATCAGCGTACTTTCTTGAAATACTGGCGCCGTTTAAGCATTTGATAATAAGTCTGTATCATTTTGGCAGATGCGTGCAGACACCGGAAATGCTTTCGAGCAACCATTCCTCGGTAGGCAGCCTGAAGCAGCACAACGCTGATGCGTATCTTCACGTGCGTTTTACGTTCCGTTTTCATTTGTAGGTGTGCCCGATGATATGTTTGTACTATTATAGCTGCCAATCTCATTGCCCTGAATGGACGGTATACTCTTTGCATTCGAAATGCTGCTTGTATTACCGTTGCTTCCATCGGTTTGTCCCGAATCTCTCTCCGTACCTTCTTTCCCTTGAAGGCAGCTTGAATAGTTAGGGTTGCTCTGCCCAGTACATGTGCTCTGCACTGCTGTTGGTAAGCTCTAACAGCATCGCACTGGCTTTTGGTCTGACCCTTTCCCGAACACCTGAAGCACCTACTATCTCTGACTTTACACATCGTCTGCTTCTGGCTGCCTCCACCTGTCGAGCACTTCTTGGAGTTGTGAGTCTTGTGTCTGGATGCCATTGAGGGACTCCGTGCCTTCTTTACTTCAGGCTCCTTGTCTCCGGATACCCTTGGCGGTTTTGGCGATAAATCACCATTTAATGCCTCCTAACATTCCTCGTACGTTTTATTCGTTGGCAAGAGGCAGCGAATTTGGTCCTGGCCATTTTTAAAGCATCCTTGGCCACCCACAGTATCCTCATCTTACTGTCTTTATCGCTCCATCTCACTGGAACAATAACAGAAACCAATAACATGATTGAACTGTCATCAAAGCAAGTAGATTTCCACTGGTTATATTAATCTGTCCTGAATAATTAGCCGTTCCGCTTTTGTCATTCACTCCAACTTACTGCCAACGGCAGATGTTAAACTAGCGAAATTTCACAGCGGTCTCTCTATCTCCATTCTTAATCAATGTCTTGCATTGCTCGTGCACCCTGTAGGAATTGAATAATTTCACAACAATATGTGCCCGCTATCGCTGCAAACATTTCCTTTACATCAATTGAGTCTAGAAAATGCGTCCTGAAGATTTCTCTGCCATTAGTCTCATAGTTTCCTGCAAAACCTTTCGCCTTGTTTCAAATGAACCCATCTATGGGAAATTTCACTGACCCGCATGGTCAAGATTAGTTTAAATAACGAACTGCCGTTCTCCTTTTACCCATGAGTACTCTGATAGCAATGTCTCTGATAGCAATTTATTTTCTACTTGGATATCCATATATATTATTTGGTTGGTTTTGGTATTGCACGCACATTCTTATTTCAAGTAAAACCGGGAAATGGTGTTCAAAATCTAAAAAGGGACAAGAGCATTTGTAAATGGGTTGTTAGGGCTTTTTATTCGTTTTGTAGAATGTAAATCTCATAACCAACTCAATAATTCCTTCATGTGCTTAAGTCGAGCTTCTTCAATTTCCTGAAATTTCTTTGAAGTTTCTGTCAATTATTGTTCAAAATCTGTTTTTCCACATATAATTTATAAGTTTCTGTACCTTGTTTTTTTAGATTTGACAGTTGCCTTTTCTATTTCTTTCTGTGTTGCTCCTTCCTTTTTTTTTTAACTTTTCGTACTCAAAACATTTGGCATTGTGATTTTCCTTAGATTTTTGCAATGTTTGAGTGATACTCTGAATATTCTCTACAGCATCCAAAGTGCCCAATCCTCATCGGAGCCCAGCTGTGGCCACCAGACTGAACTCCCCCTTTTTGGTTCCTTTGGTTAATCAAAATACCAGAAATTAATCATAGTCTCCTTATCTTTCCCCTGGGGCTTCCTTCTACCCAAGATTGCCATATTCGCCCCAACGGACTATCAGGCGGAATGTGCGGCTCTTCACCATTGAGCCTTTTCATTTTCCCCCCGGACTCTTACTTTTCCCGTTCCGGTTTTCCATTGTCTTATCGGACTAATCCCGTCCGACAGACCCCCGGTCGCCCGGGCAATACTTAATAGTCAGTTTTCTTACCCGGGTCCTGTGCACAACAATCGCTCGACCGTCACTCTTGTTTCCCTACTCTCTTGCCCGGATATCACTCGCTCAAACCGCTGATGGCAAGCAAGGAGATCAGAGACTGCTGAAATCAGCAGGGTGCACCTTCCCTTCCTTCCATGCCTCCGCCGAGCGGCCACGGTGGCGCTGCCGGACGAGCCCCCAGCTTGTGAGATATAGTTTGTGCTCATAATCACTACTCAGAGACTAACTCATGGAAACAAGAAATGCTTTATTTGCGAGTCTGCAGAATCAGGTGCCTCTCCAAGTAGAGACACACCGAGCAAAGGAAAAACGTCTATTTTTATACAATTCATTATACAGTCTTTATTGATCGGACGCCTCCCCTTCTGACCCCTTCCAACCAGGGTACCGAGGTTCACAATCTTCCAACCCTCCCCTCCGTGCATCATCAATCATTCCCTCTTCTCCCACATCATACATCGCATGTACATTTAAATTAGGTTCTTTGTCATGAGGGGCGTAAATTAATATAAATTTATTTCATTAAGCATGCTCAGTCGCTTTTGCCCTAACCTACTTAATTGCCTTTGACCTAAAGACTAGCTTCTGTGTTGTCAGCTACATTCCTTACCTCATCTTGTTATTCTACAATGTTATCAACAGCTCTGAAGGACAGTAACAGTTTGTTCGAATCACAAGGTTGGTGATTCCAACTATTCGGCCCATCACCAGGTTGGTGGTTACAACCACTCGTCCCCTCACAATGATGGTGGTTTAATCATCTTATCCCTCACACACAGACACATAGAAACATAGAAAATAAGTGCAGGATGAGGCCATTCGGCATTTCGAGCCAGCACCGCCATTCATTGTGATCATGACTGATCTTCCCTATCAATAACCTGTGCCTGCCTTCTCACCATAGCCCTTGACTCCACTAGCCGCTAGAGCTCTATCTAACTTTCTCTTAAATCCATCCAGTGACTTGGCCTCCACTGCCCTCTGTGGTAGGGAATTCCATACATTCACAACTCTCTGGGTGTGGAAAAGTTTTTTCTCACCTCAGTCTTAAATTACCTCCCCTTTATCCTAAGACTGTGGCCCATGTTTCTGGACTCGCCCAACATTGGGAATTTTTTTCCTGCATCTAGTTTGTCCAGTCCTTTTATAATTGTATATGTTTCTATAAAATGTCCCCTCATCGCAGTGTCTGTGGTCAAATATCAATCTTACGTTCCGGAGACGTTGGGCAGCAACTTTAGTTCTTTCGCTGATTCATTTATTCCCTCTGCCCATAATTACTGTCACGGGGTATTTAACTGCGAGCACGAGTTGCTCCCTAAACTTGGATTGCGTTACCGCATAAATGAACGTGTTAGTGCACAGACTTAAATTCTGCAACATATATCCAAGAGCTTGCAGGATAAACTCAGTATATGAGTAATTATTGGGATCTGTCCCTCCAATGTTATACTTGAAAAAATTTACAACAGTCGGCAACCAAAGAATGATAAAGCTGCCGGATATGGTGAAAAGTAAGACCATTGACCTTCTCCTGCTCTCCGTTTCTGGGTCGCCCTGGTTCTCTCCTTTGTACTGGCCCCTCAGTCCCTTACGTACACGATTAGAGACTAAAATGTGCCTGACTGTTAGAGCGTTGAGAATCAAAATAAGTGCGAAAGGGATCAATGGAGTTAAACTCTTGTCGAATCTGTCAAATCCGATCCATCGATAGTCAGTGTAATAACTAGGATCCAATTTACAAACCCATGACACACCGTTGATGCTCTCTCGTGGTTTATGTATGAAGAAGAAGGGAATATTTTTCAAGAACATAAAAGTACAGGTGACGGCCAGAACCAACGCCGCAGTTTTTCTGGTGCAATATGTTGTTTTTAATTTCTGCCAACAGATGGCGACAAAGCGATCGAATGTAAAGGTAACAGTGAGCCAGACGGAGCAGTCTCTGGAAGCACACTGCAGTACAAAGACAACACTACACAAAGGATACATTTCCAATAAAGATCCTGGTATGTAGTACTTGATCCGCGTCGTGACTGCAGTGAGGACAGCCATTAGATCCGCCGCTGCCATCGCCACCAAATAATGAGTGGTACAGGAGGAGAGACCGCATTTCCCCTGGGATAGGATCGCAATGGCTACAAAATTCACTGGGCGATGGGGAAGTGGAAACAAATGAGGAATTAGATATATATCTTACTCTTCGCCGTGGTATTGCCAATAGTGTTGCAATATTAACCGGTAACGCGAAATGAATGGGCGCACTCACAAGTTTAAAAATTCAAAGAATTCTTATGTTGCAAATTTAAATATCTCAGAAAACCTCGGTAAAACCCACGGAATCAGGCCGCAACTGTGGGACGACAAAGAGAGATAATATTTCGCATTCTTCGGAAACGGGAATGCGACTGTTATAGACAATAGACAATAGACAATAGACGATAGGTGCACGAGTACGCCATTCGGCCCTTCGAGCCAGCACCGCCATTCAATATTATCATGGCTGATAGTCTCCAATCAGTACCCCGTGCCGCCTTCTCCCCATATCCCATGTCTCCGCTATCTTTAAGAGCCCTATCAAGCTCTCTCTTGAAAGTATCCAGATAACCGGCCTCCACCTCTGAGGCTGTTGAAGCTGAAAGTACCAGAGTGCTGGGGAGTAGGGTTATTCCAGAGAGTGTGGCTGTGCGTTGACCATGGGTTAAGCTGCAAACAAAATTACTGGTAAATTAGTGAATGGAACAGGTAGCGATTTGGGACATAGGCTAAGAAGACAGCTGGAGGAAAATGTGAGGTAGAAATCAGTGTAGTGAGACGTGCCTGGTAAGTTCGGCTTGCAACATCCCAACCTCCCAGAAGAAAAGGAAAACGGCAAAAAACATCGACCCAGTGTCACAGATGAGCGGCTGATGTCGTCAGAGCCAACCCGTCACCAGTCTTCTTCCTCGTTGTGAGTCCAGGGAAGCTCACGTGAAGCGTTAGCTCTCTTTCCCATGCACCTACACGTAGTGGACGGCTGCGACCTTCCATCATATTCAGTTTTCTTGTCTTATTCCACAAGACGCTAGGCCACTTTCTGATGATGCCGCCCAAGAATTCATATCAAAGCTGGTAAATTTCGAATTATAGAATCTTACCACCATTTTACGTTCCTAAGTTAAAATAGTGAGGTTGATGGAAATCCAAACATGTCACAAATCCAAATATTAAATTACATTTCAAAATTAGGGTTCAACCATTTAAAAATATCACGGCGTCAGAATAACCTGCGCATTGTGTTCAAACAAATACACATCCCATAATTATACTGTCCTTTCTATATGAGGATATAATGGAGACAAATAGAATAATTAGTTACTCGTCGGATGCTAATTAATTGAAGAACTGGGATAAAGGGGACGGTAAACCTTCATGTGCAATCCAATCAGCGAGAGGACACACGCATGTCAAGAATATGCAAATGACTGTTGGTATTTGCAGTAAGTAGGTAACATTTAACTCTATTGGAGTCTATGCCTCAGTGGAGAGCGACATATTGCTACATTTCACCCCATAACCTAACGTCGTGTATTTCGACGAAAAGGAAACGGACAAAATTGTAAAAAAGACACTCATAAAAATAGGAAGGAAAGCATTGCAGTGTATTTATTTCAGGTGGAATCATATTACCCCCTTCACGACCCCTATCGCGCGTTCGGTAAAATACTGCACGCATAGTTTTTGCATTGATTGTCCATTTGGTTTCATGCACACGTTCTCGTCATTGTCCTGCAGTGATTATTTTTTTTCGAATAATAGATATGTTGGAAAGTATTCTGCGTATTATTTTCTGATTTCAACCTACACGAGTTTTCTTCCAAGTAAAATTATAAAACATTTTAAATTCAGCTAGCATTTGCAGAGGGAGTAATGTTTATACACAACGGTAGTAATGTGATTAAATAATAAATTATTTGGATTTTGAGGAAATAACCTACGGGGCACAGACTTTTCCTGGGAAGGAGAAGATCTAAGGGCCAGCTTTTCACGAGGAGAGTACACCGTATTTGGAATGAGCTGTCAGAGGAAACAACAATGATGTTTTAAAGTATTTGTTCTGGACAGCGAGAGTTTAGAGGGCAATGGGCGAAATTCCGGAAAATGAAACTAGCCTGGTATGCCAACATGGTAGCTGTGGACAAAATGTCATGAAGTGCCTGTTTCCTTGCAGTAAAAACGATTACTCTACCCCACTTGTCTCATCCAGTGCTATATAAATATTATTATACACAGAGAGGAAAAGGTGCTCAGATACAAACTTACAAATCATCATAGAATTCTAATTGTGCTTACCGGGAATGCCAATAGCTGCAATGATTAAGAAGTATTTTTTCTGATACTGTAAAATGCTTCGATCATTTTCTGTTCAGGAGATCTGTTCCTTTCGTCGACGTGCAATCACTCTGAATAAAAGTCTGAGCAGCAACACCTTTCCTACCTTCAATATATACACGGCGATAGGTCCTCGGGGAACCAAAGATTACAACATCCCAACGAAAATATAGTAACAAAAAAACAAACCGAATTCAATAATTGCTTCCATTCCAGGGGTGTTGTCCTTAATCTATGATTCGTAGAAACACAGAAACATGGAAATGTGCAGGAGTAGGCCATTCGGCCCTTCGAGCCAGCACCGCCATTCAATATGATCATGGCTGATTATCCAAAATCATTACTCCATTCCGGCTTTCCCCCCATATCCCTTGATTCCCTTAGCCATAAGAGTTAAGTCGGAAGCTCTTTAACACTTCCAGTGAATTGGCTTCCACTGCCTTCTGTGGCAGAGAATTCCACAGATTCATAACACTCTAGATGAACAGGTTTGTCCTCATTTCAACCCTAAATAGCTCATTGTAGTGGCCTTGATGAGGCTCGGAAAAGGCCAGACGCCAGGCAGGTTCAGAAGTCGTTTTAATGAATCAATGCAAACACGCAGAACGCCAGCGTGCAGGCACTCGGGAAACTCCGTGGAAACAATCGTCCCTGTCTCTCAAGAGCCGAGGGAGATGACCCACGGAGTGACCTAATACTCCAGGTGCGGATTCAGCAGGGCTCTGTAGAAGTGCAGTAGGACCTCCTTGCTCCTAAACTCAAATTCTGTGGCAATGAAGGCCAACATGCCAAGGTATGAACAGTTGAGATTTGGTTAATGAGTGAAATTGCGAAGTGACATTTTTGATTAGAAACTCACTATGATGATGAAATGATTGGCACTACTACAGTCTGGATTTGAATATCACAGTGTCAATTCTGCGCAATAATGCAAATGGCCCTCACCTTTAACAATTCTTTATTGCATAACATTTTTAGTACAGTAAATGATCTAACAGACTCAGGACTTGAGTTCCAATCATCTTTAATCACAAGGAATAATATAGCAGTTTGTTCGTTTATTTTTACCGCTGGTATAACTAACGTAACGTAGGAAATGGGTGTTAATATAAAGTGTATAGTAAGGTGGAGTTAGTGGTGCTACACTACTCAGATTCGTTCACATTCAATAACCAATCTACTTCCTTCCCCGTAGAGAGAAAGGTTATAGAACATATCTCAAACACGTGCAGTTGAACATACTCGCCCAACGTGGTCTACTAATGCGACCCGAACGCGAACGGACAAACCCCTCACCCTCCCCATCGGAAACGTTAGCGGGGCAGGCGGGGGAACAGAAAAAGGTATGACAGCCGGTGACACATGCGAAGTCCGGCGGGGTGAACGTGCGGTAGTGTTAAAGTGGGTGGACGTGGTAACCGACCGAGGCGGAGATGGCATGCTGGGACCGGGGAGAGCAGGGGACGCAGGAAGCTGAAACGGCAAAGGGGGTGTATATGGGCCAGAGGAGTTGGTCGAGGTTCTTTCACGAGCAGGAGATGTTCGCGGCTGCGCAGGTACAGGACGCATCAGCGTTGACAAGATAGGAACGCGGTTCCTTTGATGGGCCTTCAACAGACCCCAGACGGGAATGTCCCACAGCAGTCTGAAAACGGACCACTTGACCTTGTATCAGGGGTTTTAGTGGTCTGCTGGACGTCGTATGAGCGCCTCTGAATATCGTGTCTTTCCTGAATGCGCTTCTGGACCGCCGCGGATTTAAATACTTGAGGCAACGGGCAGTGGAGGCCGTGTTATACGAGCCATCAGCCCTTGAGCAGGAGAGCCGAGGATCCCGTCCCTGGAAATGTTTCTCAAATTTAGGTGGTCGAAGTAGACATCGGACTTGGCAAGATGAGAACGTTCCATTTGTTGTTTTGCACTCCTGACAGCACGTTCAGCGAGGGCGTTGGATTGGGGGTACTCAGGGCTGCTTGTGACATGGTGGAAGTTCCATCGACTGGCAAAGTGTTTAAAAGCTTGGCTGGTGAATTGTCTTCCGTTGTCAGTTTGCAGGTGAACTGGTCCGCCGAATACGGAAAAATGTATCTGAAGCTTTTGTATACCCATCTCGGATGTGATTGTGGGTAGCAAGTCAAGTTCAAACCAGTGGGAATATGAGTCGTCTAGGACTATGTAGTGGTCCATCCGTGGGAACGAAGTCAACCTTATGAACAGAGAAGGTAGACAAAAGTGCTGGAGAAACTCAGCGGGTGCAGCAGCATCTATGGAGCGAAGGAAATGGGTAACGTTTCTGGCCGATACCCTTCCTCAGACTGATGTGGGGTGGAAGGTGGGGGGGGGAGAAGAAAGGAAAAATGAAGTGGAGGAGCCCGAGGGCTGAGGGAGAGCTGAGAAGGGGAGGAGACAGCAAGGGCTACCGAAAAGTGGTGAATTCAATGTTTATGCCGTTAGGGTGCAGACTGCCCAAGCGGAATATAAGGTGCTGCTCCTCCAATTTCAGGTGGTGCTGACTCTGGCCATGGAGGAGGCCCAGGACAGAAAGGTCGGATTCGCAATGGGAGGGGGAGTTGAAGTGCTGAGCCGCCGGGAGATCACGTTGGTTAATGCAGACCGAGCGGAGGTGTTCGGTGAAACGATCGCCAAGCCTACGCTTGGTCTCACCGATGTAGGTCAGCTGACATCTAGAGTATCGGATGCAATGGATGAGGATGGAGGAGGTGCAGGTGAACCTATGTCCGACCTGGAACGGCTGCTTGGGTCCTTGAATGGAGTCGAGGGGGAAGGCAAAGCGACAAGTGTAGCACCTCTTGCGGTTGCAAGGGAAACTGCACGGGGGGAATGGTGGTGTGGGGGGGGGGGGGGAAGGGAAGAATTGACCAGGGAGTAACGTAGGGAGCGATATTTCCGGGAACCAGACAGGGGGGAGATGGGAAGATTTGGCGAGTGGTGGGGTCACGTTGCAGGTGGCGAATATGACGGAGGACTATATGTTGAATGTGACGGCTAGTGGGGTGAAAGGTGAGGACTAGGGGGACTCTGCCCTTGTTACGAGTGCGGGTATGGGGAGAGAGAGCATTGTTACGCGGTATGGTTAATAACAGTGAGCTCATCACTCGCATATGGATGTCGTTCACTAGATGCTCGTGGTGCACGAGAGAGAGTGTCGGCAACGAGCATGTTCTTTCCTTCTTTGTAGACGATTCTGAAGTCGAACCGCTGAAGCTGCATCGTCATGCGCTGCAAACGTGCAGGTGCCACGTGGATTGGTTTGTTCAGGATGGTTACAAGTGATTCATAGTCGGTTTCAACTGCGAAATTGTTCCCAAAGATGAAATCTTTAAATTTGGAGCATGCGAAGATCACGGCTCGAAGCTCCTTCCCGATGTGGGCATAGCGCTGTTCGGTGCCCGTCATGGTGAGAGAGGCGTACGATACAGGTAGTACAATGTCGTCCGCAGATGTCTGAAGGCAGGCTGCGCCCAGCCGTATTGTGAGGCATCACAGATTATTGTGACAGGTCGCCTCAGGTCGACGTATGTGAATGTAGGAGCGCTGGCCAGCTGCAGTTTTAAAATGTCGAATGCCTTTTTGTGTTGCTGGTACCAGGTCCATTCAGTGTCCTTGCGGGTGAGCTGCCTCAGTGACGAACTGCGTCACTGAGATTACGTATGAACTTTCACAGATAGTTCACTGTAATGTATTCATGCATATTCATGTATATATTCATGAGCTGGTGTTGTACATAAGTAGGGAATGATGGGTAATAAATCTCTCTTGTGATCCAAGAAGCCTGCGTGTAAGTTTTTATTCATTTTGCTGTCCGGAATAAAACAAAATTGGCGACGAGGACGGGCTAGAGTTTGTGAACTCATCCTTTAAATACAGTACAGGACCGTTCTGAAACACACAGTATTGTTTACCATTTGAAACAGTAAATACGGAATTGTGTCGCAGTTGTTTGCGAGCTGGACATGCGAGGCCTGCACATCCTTCTATGCAGGGGACTGTAGTTTAAAACAGCAGCTAGAGTTTGTCAGGCTTTCTCTATGTCGTGTCTACGTGGCAAGATGTCGTCGTTGGGATTGTATATCATTTTACGCTGAGTTTTTTGTTGTCGAATTCCACAAGCTGAGTAGCCTTTGTACAGCTTGAGTTTAGGTGAATTGTTACACCAGAACAGACAGGGATTCGGGGTTTTAGATCGTACCTTCAAAAATAAAAGAAAAGGAGAACGACACGATGGCAGTGTCCACGGGCTACATTGGAAACCATGGCACTTTTGACAAGGGTAGAGAACCGTTCAGCTCCTATATGGAGAGAGCAAACATGTTTTGCACGGCAAACATTCAATTGGAGATTAGTGTTGAAGGAATGATAGTGACTGAAACAAATAAGGCCGTTTGCGAGCGCATGAATGCGATTCTGCTCACGGAGATCGTGAAGGGCACGGCACACTCGTGAATCTCCTTGCACGTTTAAAGGCAATGTACGTGTCGTTCAATGACATTATAAAGAAGTTGAAGGAGCACTTCAACCCAAAGCCTCCGGAAATAGCAGAAAGCTATACATTTTGCACTAGAAACCAGAAGCAGAATGAGGCAATCAATGAGTACATTATTGCCTTGAAAAACTTAACTGTGCACTGTAACTTTGGAACCTTTCTCGGACGCGCACTACGAGACAGATTTGTTTGTGGTCCAGTGGATGAACGAATTCAGTCCAAACTCATGAACACTCCAGATCTTACATTCGAGAAAGCATGCAAGATTACTACAACAATAGAGATTGCATCAAAACTGCAGTGGCCGTTTACAGTCACAAGGTAGTGCCTATGGCCAAACCAAGATGCGCTAAACCAAAACCGAAGTATGGCGGGGAGCTGAGTTCAGCCATTTGATATCGTTGCAACGGTAATCACTCATCCCAATTTTGTCAGTTCAAAAATGGCCACGTGCAATAACTGCCTGAAAAAAGGTCATATCGCCTCAGCATGTCGGACCAAGCTTAAAACAGGAAACCAACAATCTGCGGGAATCAAGCAACAACACCGGAGAGAAGTTCACAACTTGGAGGTAAACCCAGATGTAAATGAACTTGGGTTGTACTCCATTTATGTAACCAACATCGATAAGCCTACAACCAGTCAAGGCAAGGACTTTCGAACTAAACTATTGATTAACGAACAGCTAATCGATATGTGTATTGACACGGCAGCAGATTGTTCGGTCATGAGCAAAGACCTGTACGAAACAAAGTTCCCACAGATACCATTGTTTGAGAGTAAGGTCAAGCTGAGAACGTACTCAGGCGAAGTATTGGAGACATGTCGACAAATGAACTGCAAAGTTCAGCACAATGGTCAGTCGGTAACACTGCCCATCATAGTTGCCAGGTACAGAAACAAACCAACCCTCCTTGGAAAGGATTGTCTGAGTATAATAGAATTAGACTGGAAGGACATTTTAATCGTCAATTTGTCCAAATCACGACTTGAAAACGTCATAAGCAAACATGCAAACATGTTTACTGACAGTTACACGGGAATAACAGGGTACTATGCACACATTCGAATTAAGCAACATGTGAGACCTGTGTATTGTCCACCAAGACCTGTACCATATGCACTAAAGCAAAAAGTGGAGGTAGAACTTGACAGATTAAAACGGAATGGAATACTCGTGAAGATAGACCAGAGTAACTGGGCAACGCCAATTGTGGCCGTACCCAAGGCCGACAAAACTGTTCGACTCTGCTCGACAATGTCACAATCAACCAAGCCGTTGATGACGAACAATATCAGTTACCAACCTCGCAAGGTCTGTACGTACAACGTAGCGGAGCAAGAGTCTTCACTGAACTGGATTTGTCTCACGCTTATGCCCAACTCAATAAGGAAAAGGATAAGGAAAGTCAGCAGTACTTGACTATCAACGCACATAATGGCTTGTATTAATATAAAAAGCTGCCCTATCGTGTGAAATCCTCCCCGAAAATGGTTTAGTCTGTCATGGAACAAATATTACACGGCATTCCGCATTGTGTGTGCAGCGAGATGACCTACTGATATTCACAGAAGGCATAGTAGAACATCTGGAAATCCTCGAGCAAGTTCGCACACGACTGAAATGCCGCAATGTCAAACTGCGTCAAAGTAAATGTGCATTTGATCAGTTGTCACGAGTTCGTCACGTATTAACTCGTTAGATATATTCGCGAAGCGGCATCGCTGAGCCATATATTTTAAATGACAGATAAATCGTTCAACAGGTTCATCGGGAGGATGTTGTCGCGCGAAGAACTTGGCTCTTTCCAAGATGCGGTTAGAACGTATGTCCCACAGTTCTCGGAATGTACACAGCATGAGATTTGGGTTAGCACAGTCTCAGTTGGTACAACTACGTGACCATTATCGTCGAGAACAGCTTGCGCGAAGTCGACGGTCTGCGCTCTCATCAGAGCCTCTGGTCCCGCTAGGTTTAGTAGAAGCGAAGCTGTGACTTCATCTGGGTAATTTCGATGGACGATGTTGATATAGTGTTCGTAGTCGATTTAGAAGAGTCTCCATCGTTCTCCGTGTCCGAGTCAAAGATGAGCTGTGCTGGCTTGCGGCACGAGTGAGCCATAACAATACGAATATTAACTGATAAGACGCAAATAAAACCCGATATACGGACGCAGTGGGTCACTTCACGCTGCCTGACACCATGTAAATGACCTAACAGACACAGGTCTGGAGTTCAAGTCATCTTTAATCATAAGGTCTAATAGAGCAGTACAGCAGCTTGTTAGTTCATTGTTACCGCTGGTATAACTAACGTAACGTAGGAAATGGCTGTTAATATAAACTGTATAGTACGGTGGAGTCAGTGGTGCTACACTACTCTGATTGGTTCGCAAGCAATAACCAATCTACGTGTACAATGAATGTTTATAGCAATCCATACGGCATTGCAAACTTTGCAACTGCTGATGAAGTTGATTATCTGCAAACAACAGGCTCGTGAACATTGTACAGCCCTAGCCACAAAGGCAGGAAATATGATCATCTACGATTGACTTTGTTTTGGTCAAATCACTGAATTTGGTTCTGCACTATTATGTTTTGATTACATTGTATTACTGATTATTATTTTTTTCTCCTGTGGACGATTGTATAATTATTTGTGTAATTTTCTTTATTGGGTCTGTTAAGGCTGTATTAGATAAGAATGTACTTGTTCCGTTAGTGGTACATATAGAAATTAGAATTGAATTGATTGAATTGAATTTATTTGACATTCAGACCTTTCGGTCTGAACGAAATTTCGATCCCCTGCAGTCATACATATATATATATATTTTTTAAATGACAGAAACACACAATCAACACAAATTTAACATCCACCACAGTGAGTTCACCAAACACCTCCTCACTTGACGGAAAGCAAAGTCTTAAAGTCTCTGTCTCTTCCCCCTTTGTTTCCCTCTGCGCCGAGGCGATCCAGGCTTCAGATGACCCCACCGGGTGATGGTAAGTAAGTCAGTCCCGCCGTTCAACCGAGCTCCGCGAATGAGCCGGTTCAACTCCGCGGCCCGCGGTGGTCGAAGCTGCAGCCCTCTAGACCAACGGACGAAGCTGTTGTTGCGGGAGCTCGTAAAAACAGGTCAACAACCTGTGAGTTGCGAGCTCCCGACGATGTCGTCCACTGGGCCCGTGGCCGATTCCACCGGGCCCATGGTCGCGGTCGGGCCGCTGCCACTGCCGCCGCCACCGCTCCGGGACCGAGTCGGGTCGCTGCTGCCGCTGCCGCGGTAACAGCTCCGTGGCCGAGTCGGCTCGCCGCTGCTGCTGCTGCTGGGACCGCTCCGGGACCGTTTCGGGTCGCCGCTGCCGCTGCCGCTGCTGCTGCAGCTGGAACAGCTCCGGGACCGAGTCGGGTCGCCGCCGCTGCTGCTGCCGCTGGAACAGCTCTGGGACCGAGTCGGGTCGCCGCTGCTGCTGCCGCTTCCGCTGCCGCTGCTGGAACCGTTCCGGGACCGAGTCGGGTCGCCGCTGCTGCTGCTGGAACAGCCCCGAGGCCCGAGGCCGCCTGGCTCGCTATTAGGCCTCGGCGGAGACGAAGACGAGGACTACGGCGAAAAAATCCACCACCCCCCCCCACCCCGCCCCCGAGGAATGAGTCCCGGACATTCTTAGGACACTCATGTTTTTGCAGGGAATCCCCAGAAAGAATGGGCCTGAGGTGATCTTCTTCTTATCAAGTCCACACAGAAGATTAGAAGTTGTTTAGCCAGTGCTCAACACAGTTCTGGACATCTGCATACAATGGTGTCTGTGTTGTGGCTTCTTGTGCTTCTTTGGTGCGGTGGTGGAAAGACTGGTGGAAACAGACTCTTTCCTTGACTCCGTCTGAGTTGATAAAACCTCAATAGCTATGCCAATAATATCTCTAGCAAAGTGCTGCTCTTGAAGTGAAGATGGAACCTTAATAAGGGTGGTATCAGTCCAGAGGGACGATCCGCCAAAGTTATTTGTTATATCATTTTTCCGTATATCCTGCTTCGTTTTTTTTTATTGCACTGGTGAAGAGTTGATCCATGAACCAACCGCCCAGACCACTGAACAAGCCGTCCGGCATCCGCATACAAGAAAACTTTCCTACACTGCACATCTTTCTGCGTTGGAGTATTGCCTTCAATTCATTTCATTTCAACAAAGAACATTACCACTTGCTTTATTTCTCGCTCACTGTCCTAAGCTAGTCCAGAGACCAATATCCTTCACACAGTTACCTCCCTGCTAATTTATCACTAACTTTTTAAATTTTAGGTTTTATATACTGGATAGTCCTCGTCAACATCAACCGGCAACCGAGACTATGGCAGTTTGAGATTCGCACAGCTCTTGTCTCTATATTAACCATATAACCATATAACAATTATAGCACGGACACAGGCCATCTCGGCCCTTCTAGTCCGTGCCGAACACTTATTCTCTCCTAGTCTCATATACCTGCTCTCAGAGCATAACCCTCCATTCCTTTCCCGTGCATATACCTATCCATTTTTTTAAAATGGTAACATCGAACCTGCCTCCACCACATCCACTGGAAGCTCATTCCACACAGTTACCACTTTCTGAGTAAAGAAGTTCCCCCTCATGTTACCCCTAAACTTCTGTATCCTAATTCTGAAAACATGAATGTTTGTTGTTAAAACTAGAAAAGTAAAGGCAAGATTACGCCATGAACAGAGCGTAGTTTCTCGGCCATCGACCCCTTTTAGGTAAAGAATTTCAAAGAGTCTCTATCCTGTTTAAAGAAGTGCCTTGATCCCAGCTTCAATGGCTGTACCTTTGCTTTAAGGAGCTCAGTCCAAAGATCATCCAGCCAGAGCAATAAATATTGCTGCATCTATTCCTTTGGGAGACTCTGGAGTAAAACTAAAACTAAAACCACGAAGAACTTGGTCGAAATATTTGACCAAGAGTATCTTCCAAATAAGTATTGCTATTAACCAGAAGAGATGGGCATTGGTGTCTGAAGGTTTTAGAAAGGACGATTGAACCAGCAGGACACCACGCCTGCAGATGTTGAAGGCGGAACAATGCAAGTCACACCCAAGTTGCAATTTTGTAGCTCAGCACCAGCCCGAGCTGAAGCTCTCATCAACATCTACAGATGTACCATAGAATGCATTTTAGCAGCATGCATCGCAGCTTGGTTTGGGAACAGCTCGATCCAAGATGGCAAGAAAGTGTAGATGCCGCTAAAACCAGCCTTCCTTCTATTAACTCAATTTAACCTCACGCTGCCTCGGCAAGGTCAGCAGCATAATCAAAGGCGAGTCACACAGTGGCCACTCCCTCTTCTCCTCTCTCCCATCGGGCTAAATATGTGGAAATATGAAAGCGCACACATCGAGATTCAGGGACAGTTTCAGGGACAGCAACTGAATCATGCTACCACATACAGATAACATGCTGAACTACTATCTACATTTATGACACTAAAACTATCCTTCATCGGTTTTATTGGCTTTGCCTTGCTAAACGTTATTCCCTTGTCTACCGCAACACGGTAAATGGTTCGATAGTAATCTGGTCGTGTCTTTCTGCTGAGTGGATAGCACGGAGCACAATCTTTGCACAGTAGCTCGGTGCATGCGACAATATACTAAACTGATAAACTGAAGTCTGATAAACTGATGAACCCCGATGTGGTCGCTAAAAACATACTGTGTGGTGTAGAATAAGACACCTGACAAGAGTTCAATTGGCGTACGATGCAAATTAGGGAGCAGGAAATGGCAAGGATAAGGGATAATGGCAAGGATATTACGATTGACGTAATATAGAATTGTGGATAAGGGAGTTTAAAACAGCAGCGGCAATGGAATACGGTCATGGCCACAGAGGAACTGCGACAGTTGGAACTAGCAGGTAAAATATACTGCGTTCATTTAGATGTTGCTAATCTCATTTTAGAAACGGAATGATTTCCGGTATAATCGAGGCTGCAGCTACATATGGAGATTACCCCAGACACGTTCCACTTCCGCCCCCATCTCTGCTTGTGTTCAGTGTCATTTATTGATTGTTCGAGTGACTGCAGTCCTACGATATTTCACCGCTTTCACAACCCCTCTCGAAATGTTCCTTTTCTTTGTCATTGGGCTACATTCTCGCGCAGCCAGTGGAATCGCCGCCTGAGAGAGCAGCGACCAGTGTTCATACCTGTCATGTGAGAAGGTTGCACATTGTCTATGCAACTCCGTGTGTTTGGTACCGGGGTCCGATTTCTTCACACATCCCAATCGTTTTATGTTACGGTAGAATCTGCAACCAATGAACAGAGGAAGAGCTAACAGTGGATTTATTGATGATCAGCGAGGACTCGAATGACCGAAAGTTTTGTTCACGGCTGTACTCCATAACTCTGAGACAAATTCGTGTTTCAAACTCCGCTTCTAAGCGTGAAAGTACTGGTTGCCCCGTTAGTATTTTATTTTACGAAAACAACATTTTCCTTAATGGATGTCGGAATGGATTGGGATAGACGAATTATATATGTGGGTTCAGGAATACAAACAACGAGGTTCATTGTGAAGAACAAACATGGAAGGAAAGGCATCAAATAACAAATGAATCGTGTACGAAATACAGCAGAAATCGTACGATTTCGAAGAAATACAGGCAGAACAGAATATAATTGCAGCAGAAATAGATATTCGGCCCGCAAGCCTGTTGCGCCATTAAATATGTAATGGCTTACCCGCCTCAACGCTCATCTCCACATCAGTGCCATTTCGCAGGATCCCGTTGCCCACGACGTTTGAAAATGCATTGACTCTGTATATAAATACATCCATCGCTCTCAGCCCGAAAACATTATAATTATAATTATAAAGATGTACAACCTTCTGCAACAAATAATTCCTGAACAACTCTGTTGGCATCAATTGATGCAATATTTGGAAAAGATTTCCCCTCGATAGAGGTTCTGCCACGAGCAAAATCTTGACAGCTTCTATACTGACTCGTACAAAGGATTCTGCACATTTCAATGCAAACACTTCTCATTATTTTGAACTATAAGGAGTACCGATTAAACGTTAGTTACTAATGATCGGATAAATCTTCTTCTAAATAACGATGTCAATTAATTTATTTTGGTTGCCACCGACATTAACTTTTCAGAAACAAGTGGACATGATGAATTTAGTTGCATTTTCACCAGTGCCATCACGTTCCTCCGCGAGAATGCATATCAGAATTACACACGGAACGCCAGACAAATCATTGTGGTGTTATGTTTGTTAGGCGCTTCCCCCCCGGTGAATGCTATGGACTTACCTTTTCTGTTTCTCTCCTGATTGCAGGCTCCGTGGCTGGGAGTCAGGAATCAAGGGGTTAAGGGCTCCTGTACCCGATTGGCCAAGCTGCATCAGGTGACGGGTGACTCATCGGAAGCTTAAACTCGAACCTGGTTTTTGACTATGTTACGGGGGTCTAAAATACCTGCATTCGGGAGTCGTAACAAAATGGTGGCTGGATAGTTTTGGGTTTTTTTTTGGTTGGCTTCTGGTCACTGAGGAAGTCTTTGTTGTGAGGGGATTTTTTTTTCTCTTCCGTTTGTGGTAACATTTGTGCCCAGGGTTTGGCTGGTGGTTTGCTCCTACATTTGTATGGAGTTTAGAGTGGAGGACTTTACTCAGGCTCCTAGTCGGGAGTTGTTTGACAAATGTACGAAGGAGCATTTGTTAGTGCTGGCAGAGAGCTATAAGGTGCCTATTGATAAGCATTCTTAGCAAGAGGCTATAAAGTCGGTATTATAGTCTGCGCTGTGAGGTATTGCCTGCTGAGGCAGACAGTCCTCTAGCTTCTACACAGCCCGGTCAGGAAATGGGGGACCTTGTTCGAATGAGGGAGTTAGAGCTTGAAATGAAAAAGGAGGAGAGGGCCTTAAGAGAGAAAGAGCTCATGCTTGAGATGAAACACCTCGAGCTGCGGGAGAAGGAATTGAATTCCTCCCGAGTTTCTTCTGGGGAAAGGGAGTTTGATATGAGCAAGAACATCCGCCTGGTTCCCCCATTAAAGTGGGAAGGATGCGGACAAGTGTTTCGCAGTGTTTGAACGGGTGGCTTCGTCCTTGAAGTGGTCTAGGGACATGTGGTCCTTGCTATTGGATTGTGACCTTGTGGGTAAAGCACGGGAGGTGTACTCGTCTGTATCTGTTGACAGCAGTCGGGACTATGAGTGTGTGAAGTCTACGGTATTCAGGGCTTAAGAATTCGTTCCAGAGGCGTACCGGCAGAAGTTCCGCAGCTTTATGAAGTTTGATAGTCAGATTTATGTGGAGTTTGCTTGGGAGAAGGAGGCACTTTTTGACAGGTGGTGCGCTTCTCAAGGAGTGAAGGATTTTAAGCTGCTGCGAGCCTTGATGATTATGGAAGACTTTAAGAACTGTCTCCCTGAGAGAGTTGCTACTTACCGTAATGAGCAGATGGTGACGGAGGTGTCTAAGGCCGCGGTGTTAGCAGATGAGTATGTATTAACTCATAAAACTGAGTTTGTTGGGCGATCCTATAGTTTTGGTGCGTGGCCGGTTAATCGTGATGGTGTCGCCGGTGGCAGTGGCAAAGCTGTTTCTGTGCCTGCAAGTGTCAGCACGTTGATACAGGGGGAGGTCCGAGCTGATAAGGTTGACGGAGATCTCAGGACTAAGGCGGGTCCTGTGTGCTACTATTGTAAAGGGAGCGCGCAAATTTTAACGCCGTGTCCCGTCTTGCACAAGAAAAATGCAAAGCCTGTGGCTTTGGTTGGTACACAAAACGCGCCTGTGGTTCCTGGGATGCCTGCGTCTGATGAGTGTAGTAATTATTCTGCGTTCATCACGAAAGGTTTTGTTTCTCTAGAGGATGGGGGTCATAGAGTTCCAGTATCCATCTTGCGTGATACTGGTGCTACTCAGTCCTTATATTGGATTGTGTACTGCCGTTTTCTGGGGAGTCCTCGGTTGGGTCCAATGTCCCTGTGGTAGGATTAGGGTTGTAGGACATGGTAGTGCCTTTGCATACCGTGTGTCTCGAGTCCGAGTTGGTTTCAGGCCGGGTAATTGTTGGGTTACGGCCGTGCTTTCCCGTTGCGGGAGTATCTGTGATTTTGGGGAATTACTTGGCAGGAGGTAGGGTTTTCCTTACTCCTGAGGTGACGGCTGTTCCGATGGTATAGAGTCCTGATATATTGGCTATGCAGCATCCAACGGTCTTCACAGCTTGTGCTGTAACGAGGGCTATGGCTAAGAGCCAGGCACAGTTTGTAGATGTAGTGGACCTGAGTGAGAGCATTTTGGGGGATCAGGATGATGGGTCCTGAGTTGTGAAGGGTGCTTCTACATCTCAAGATGGGGTCTTGTCCGAAAATGTGCCGGCGTCGCTGTCACGTGACCGGCTGGTTGAGGAGCAAAAGAGTGATCCAGGTTTATCGGATCTGTTTACTGCCCGGTGCCTGAGGGGGATATGGATTCCACAGCAAAGGGGTATTTTCTGAGGAATGGCTTACCGATGCGAAAGTTGTCTCCCTTGGATATGTCAGGGCATGATGATTGGAGCGTGGTTGATCAGATTGTGATACTTCGTCGGTATAGGGACGAGATACTCAGTTTGGCCCATGATGGACCTCTGGGTGGACATTTGGGGTTCAATAAGACGTATGACCGTATCTTACGGAATTCTTTTTGTCCAGGGATGAAAAAAAACGTGAAGCAGCACTGCAGGTGCTGTCACATTTGCCAGGTGGCAGGAAAGCCGAACCAATCAATTGTTCCTGCGCCTTTATATACAATCCCTGTGGTCGGGGAGCAGTTTGAATGGATTCTAGTTGATTGTGTGGGTCCTCTACCTCGGACAAGGCTGGGGAGCAAGTTTTTATTGACAATTATGTGTGCGTCTACCCGCTTTCCGGAGGTGGTCCCTTTACGTAACATTACTGCCCCTGCCATTGTGAAGTCTCTCACTAAGTTTTTTTCGTTGTTCGGTTTGCCCAAGGTTGTGCAGACTGACCAAGGTTCCAACTTTAAGTCAAAGTCAAAGGTTTTTGGTCAGGTAATAAAGTTGTTGGATATTGAGCATTGTTACTCCAGTGCGTATCATCGTGAGAGCCAGGGAGCTCTCGAGCGATTTCACCAGACTTTGAAATCTATGTTGAGGACTTAAGGCTGGAGTTTGAAAAAGACTGGGATGAGGGGGTTCATCTAGTTATGTTTGCGGTGCGTGAGGTCGTGCAGGAGTCTTTACCGTTCAGTCCCGCTGACCTGGTGTTCGCGCATACTGTTCGTGGTCCGTTGAGGGTCCTGAAGGAGAAACGGTTGCAGGAGAATTCAAAACGTAGTATTTTAGACCACGTCTGTGCTTTTAGGTCTAGACTGCGGAGGGCATGCGAACTGGCAATGGGTAATCTTGCTTCTGCTCAGTCTAGGATGAAGGGCTGATTCGACAGGAAGACTGCAAGTAGGATTTTTTCTCCAGGTGACAAGGTCCTGATGTTGTTGTCTATTCCTGGTTCCAGTCTGCAGGCTCGGTATAGTGAAATGTTGCTGGCGCATATTGCAGAACATTATCAGGCGTAACAAATGCAGAGATTTCTCTCGCACGCTTAGTTAATGGAACTTGCCAATATCCCTTCAATAAGTCCAAGTTTATAACAAAAGAGGTATCTCCCACATGATCCACTCAATCCTCCATACGAGGGAGAGGGTAACAATCGGGTTTGGTTACACTATTAACTTTTCGAAAATCAGTGCAGAACCTGTCGTCACCATTCGTTTTGGCAGCCAACAGACAAGGAGAGCTCCACGCACTACAGCTAGGCTCAGCAATGCCATGCACTTTAGACGTCGACGTTTGTCTGGATTGACACGATATGGGTGTTGCTTAATGGTCAGAGTATCAGCCACGTCAATGTCATGTTCTAGAATGGAAGTTTGAGACGGAACATCAGAAAACGAGTTAATTAAATCAATGAGATGACTCCGATGACTCTCAGTCAAATGAAACAAACGCAATTGAAGTGATTTCAACGCCTCTGAATTAGACAGTTTACCATGCGTCACCGCCACAGGCAAACGTGTCTCACCCACTTCACCACCCGTGTCAGGGGGCAGCACCACCGCAGCCAAAACAGGCTTGGACGATAGTGTTGGACACAGCGCCTCAGTCTCAAAATTCACAGGCTTCTTCTCACGATACTGCTTCAGTATATTAACATGGCACAGCTGACTCTTGCGCCTCCGATCAGGAGTAGCAATAACGTAATCCCTCTCACCCATCTTTTTTACCACACGATAGGGACCGCTGTAACGAGCCTGCAGACTTGACCCAGGAACATGCAACAGCACCAAAACCTTGTCACCTAGAGAAATGTCCCTTCTTGTAGCCTTCCTATCGAACCAGATTTTCATTTTGGCCTGGACAGATGAAAGATTTCCCATCACCAATTCGCATGCCCGCCGTAGTCTAAACCTAAATGTACAGACGTGCTCCAAAATACTTTGCTTCGTCCCCTCTTTCAACCACTTCTCTTTCAGGACCTTCAATGGACCACGGATAGTATGTGCAAACACCAAGTCCGCAGGACTGAAACCCAGAGACTCCTGCACGACCTCACGCACCGCAAACAAAACCAGATGAACGCCCTCATCCCAGTCTTTCTCAAAGTCCAGACAGTACGTTCTCAACATTGCCTTCAATGTCTGGTGGAAGCGCTCGAGAGCGCCCTGGCTCTCAGGATGATAAGCGCTTGAATGACAATGTTTGATGTCTAGTTGTTTCAACACTTGAGCAAATATTTTAGACATAAAGTTTGATCCCTGGTCACTTTGTATCACCTTAGGTCCACCAAACAAGGAAAAAAACTTAGTAAGAGCTATCACTATAGTGGGAACAGTTATCTTCCGTAATGCAATCACCTCTGGAACACGGGTAGACGCACACATTATGGTTAACAAAAACGTGTTGCCAGCTTTCGTCCGAGGCAGTGGACCCACACAGTCTATCATAATACGTTCAAAAGGTTCACCACCTACAGGTATTGGATACAAGGGTGCAGGAACGATAGTTGGTTTGGTTTACCTGCTACTTGGCATGCATGACAAAATTTGCAATGCTGCACTACATCCCTCTTTAACCCAGGCCAAAAGAAATGTCGTAATATACGGTCGTATGTTTTATTAACTCCTAAATGACCAGCAAGAGGATTATCATGAGCCAAAGTAAGTATTTCTTTCCGATACCTATGTGGCACTACAATATGCTAAACAACGCTCCAGTCATCCTGACCAGATGCATTCAAAGGAGACCATTTACGCATTAGCAAGTTATCCCTCAGAAAATATCCCTTTGACAAGGAATTCACATGCACCTCTGACACTGCGCTGTCGATAAAGGCAGACAAATCGGCATCACATTTCTGCTCAGCAACAAACTGGTCACGTGACAACGACACCGGTTTAGTGTGAGACATTTCACCAACTTGTGATGCAGACACTCCCTGCGCAACACAGGATCCAACATCATGTTCCACAAGGAAACTCTTACTCAGGTCAATTTCATCATCATCAAACGTGGCTTGGTTTCTAACCATGGCGCGAGTGACAGCACACTATGCGAAAACGTTTGGATGCTGCTCAGCAAATTTATCTGGACACTGCAAGATAGGAACAGCCGTCACTTCAGGAGTGACCAAAACTTTACCCCCAACCAAATCGTTACCCAGAATCAACGACACTCCCTTTATGGGAAAACGTGGCGGCATCCCCACAGCCACTCGACCCGAAACCAGCTCAGACTCAAAGTTAACTGTATGCAATGGCACTCCCATGCCCTCCATACCAAATCCTACAACTGGGACACTAGAACCAACAGATGATTCAGCTGAAAATGGTAGCACATCTTCTAAAATGAAGGACTGAGATGCCGCAGTATCACGCAAGATTGTCACTGGTTCTTTACTGTCTCCATCCTCCATAGACACAACACCTCTCATGACAAAAGGAGAAAAAAATCCACCAAATCATCAGTCTCAGGCGCCACTGGGATTTCATGTGCCTTCTGTGTTTTGACCAAAGCCACCGGCTTCGCTTGTTTTTATTTTTAAGAATGGGACACGTTTTCAAAATGTGCCCTCTCTCCTTACAATAGAAGCACATGGGACAGTCCTTAGCCCCAAAATCACTGTCAGTTTTATCAGGTTTGACTTCCCACTTCTTTGAAGTGCTGCTATCAACTGGCACAGAAAAAGCTGTAATACTGTTACTAGCAACACCACCAGATCAACTGGTCTCCCACCGAACCCAGAGGATCGTTCCCCAAAATTTGCCTTATGAGTGAGCACATATTCATCCGCCAATACAGCGGCCTTAGACACGTTAAGACTTTCTGCTCATTAAGATATGTTGTCACCCTATCAGAAAGACAGTTTTTAAAATCCTGCATTATCATCAAGGACCTTATCTGGTCAAAATCTTTTACCCCCTGATAAGCACACCAGCGGTCAAACAGAATCTTCTTTTCTCGAGCAAATTCCACATATGTTTGATTATCATATTTTCTGAAACGCCGGAATTTTTTGACGGTACGCTTCGGGAACCAACTCATACGCTCTGAGGACGGCAGCTTTTACAAGTTCATAGTCAAGGCTACTGTCTACAGACAATCACGAATATACCTCACGCGCTTTACCAACAAGGACGCATTGCAACAGCAATGTCCACACGCCCTTAGGCCATTTCAGTGATGTAGCCACACTCTCAAACACAGAGAAATATTTATCAACATATTTTTTACTGAACGGTGGAACCAAACGAATATTTCTGCTCACATCAAACCCCTGCTCTCTAACAGAGAACCAGGAATTATCTACTTCTTTCTCAAGCCGTTTCATTTCAAGAGCTTGGGCATCCTCAAGCCGTTTCATTTCACGAGCTTGAGCATCCTCAAGCCATTTCATTTCAAGAGCATGAGCATCCTTTATGGTTTCATTTCAAGAGCTTGAGCATCCTCAAGCCGTTTCATTTCAAAAGCTTGCATGAGCTCATCCTTTCTTAAGGCCATTTTCTGTGACAAGCTTCATCTCCTTCAGTTAAATTAAATTTTTCTTTATCAAAAATGCTACCACATTAGCCAAAACAATAGGTTACTAGAACAACAAAGCAGATAAAGAAAAATTCCCTCACAACACAGACTTCCACAGCCACCAGAAGCCTACCGAAAAAAAACCCCAAAACTTCTAGTGTGCTTAAAGTTTTGGACGAGCCGCCATTTTTTTACGACTCCCGAAAGCAGGTACTTCAAGAGCCGAGTAACATAAGTCACAACCAGGTTCAAGTTTAATGATTTCACTTGGGGTCAAAAACCCAAACCTGATTCAAACAACACAGTCAGCAAGGTGAATGGACTGGCAAACAATTTTAACAGTTGCTCCAGCCAGCCACGCGATGGGCCGTCTGACCGGAGACGCTAAACCTGCCTAACGATATGTAATCCTGAAACAAACACACGAAAACAGTAAAGCCAGCCCTCATCCGTCCCAAGTCACTATGTGGTAACATGTACTGAGGAAGATACATAAAGTCGTATGCCATGTGGCCAGAACCACCCCCCCCCCCCCCCGTGATTCCTTACTCACAACCACGAAGCCTGCCCACACAAGAAACCAGAGAAACAGGTGAGTTCATGTAACACCAACAGAGGGAGCGCATAACACCCCCACCCTAAGATACTGAATACGTTTCTGAAAACGAACTGATGAACACCGCCAAACTTCCTAAACTATTCAGTAGCACAGACATCGAGAGACACAGAGAGAGAGAGAGAGAGAGAGAGAGAGAGAGAGAGAGAGAGAGAGAGAGAGAGAGAGAGAGAGAGAGAGAGAGAGAGAGAGAGAGAGAGAGAGAGAGAGAGAGAGAGAGAGAGAGAGAGAGAGAGAGAGAGAGAGAGAGAGAGAGAGAGAGAGAGAGAGAGAGAGAGAGAGAGAGAGAGAGAGAGAGAGAGAGAGAGAGAGAGAGAGAGAGAGAGAGAGAGAGAGGACCTTGAGTAGTACCGCAATACCATGGAATGTGTGGGCAGCACATATGTGTAGTGGAGGTTTTCAATGGCATGAATCAATAAGGGTTATTCCGCATCCTTCCTCTTAAAGAACTAAAGCATGTGTACAGAGGTTAGTGGGGCATATTGTAAAACACCAGTACCAGCTAAGGCATTTATTCTTTTACTGCATATGTCAACACATAAAACTAAACGGGTCATGCACAGTTAAAGTGTAGCTGGTAAATTTTCCAATCGGAGGGTTCGGCTTGCAGAAACGACCTACACGTGTCTGGTAATACCGCTCATACACTTCATCCTTCGCTGAGGGAGGAAGTCCCTTATCGGGCGAACGCGGAGGAGAAGACACTGGTGGAGACCCAGGAGGATGGGTCGTTGTTTGGAGATATTATGCCCAGTGTTTCCATTCTGTCAAGTTCATTTTTGACGCGATCCTTCATTGCGTGTGGGATTCAGTGAGGACAACGAACAACAGGTATGACTTCCCTGTTGGTTACAAAGTTGTCTTCTGTGGGAAGCTTGCCCAGCTGGTTATCAAAAAGGTATTTGTATTGTTCGAGTAGTTGTTAGGTGGGCCTTTGAGAGGTCGACAGCTACAAAAGAGGTAAGGACATGCACTTAGCTGACACCCTTTCACGGGCCCCTCGCACAACCTGCGAAAAACACATGTCTGATGATGAGCACGAGGGGTACACGGTTATGATGGTCTCCTGCCTCCTATCTGCCGGTTTAGACATCCTGTTACAAACAGCTGTCGACGAAACGCTACAATCGCTGGCCACTATCGTCCGCCGCGCCTGGCCAAACAAACAGCACCGCCTGCCACAATCTGGCCGCCCATTTTACCTGTCTACGACGAACTTGTCATGCAAGACGGCATCATAATGAAAGGACATAAGGCAGGTCATCCTGATGTTTCTTCAGAGCAAGTACTTTGACATTGTCCATGGGGGGCACCCCTCTGCAGAAATAACCGTCCAACATGCAAAAGACATGTTGTTCTGGAGAGGAATTACAGAGACGTGGTCACTCCAAGACCACTGGAGGCAGACAAGTGGGTCATGGTTAGAAGGGGCAAGTGGCATAGGCTGGGACTAGAGATTACCCCGGTGGCTGTACATCTTGGCGATAAGTACTCCAGTTTAAGTACTGCTGGGGGAGAGGGCCTACCTCGGGTAACGACAGCGGCCGGGTATCCGGCACAGAGACCGGCCCTGTTGCTCAGAAGTGTAAGGAAAAGAAGAGGTAGGCTTTAGTAAAAGGGGACTCTATAGTTAGTGGGTCAGTTAGGCGATTCTGTGGAAGCAGTCAGGAAACCCGGATGGTAGTTTGCCTCCCTGGTGCCAGGGTCTTGGATGTTTCTGAACTTGTCCAAGATATCCTGAATGGGGAGGGAGAGGAGACTGAGGTTGTGGTACTCATGGTTACCAATGACATAGGTAGAAAAAGGGAAGAGGTCCTGAAAGGAGAATTTAGGGAGCTAGGAGGAGAGTTAAGGAGATGGACGCGAAGGTAACACTCGCAGGATTACTGCCTGTGCCACGCAACAGTGAGAGTAGGAATGGAGCGAGGTGGAGGATAAATGCGTGGCTGAACGACTGGTGCAGACGGCAGGGATTCAAGTTTCTGGATCATTGGGACCTCTTTTGGGGAAGGTGTGACCTGTACAAAAAGGACGGGTTGCACTTGATTCCGAGGGGGACAAATATCCAGGCGGGGAGATTTGCAAAGGCTACTGGGAAGACTTTAAACTAGAACGGTAGGGTGGAGGAACTCAAGTAAAGAAAGCTAGTAGAGGGTGTGTGAGGCCGGAGGCAGAGACGCGAAACGCTCAGACCCAACATGTACGGGAGAAAGAAGAAGAATATAATACACAGGGAATAAGAGGTGGTGGGCTTCTTAAATGTGTAAGCAGAGAGACAGGGGGGGTATAAAATGAGGGAAGAAGCAATAGGTAGAAAGATGAAAAGTAAAAGTGGCAGGCAGACAAATCCAGGGCAAAAATCAAAAAGGCAACTTTTCAACATAATTGTATAAGGGGTAAGAATGTTGCAAAAACAAGCCTGAAGGCTTTATGTCTCAATCCAAGGAGCATTCGTAATAAGGTGGAAGAGTTAAAATGTGCAGACAGTTATTAATGAATATGATATAGTTGGGATCACGGATACATGGCTCCAGGGTGACCAAGGCTGGGAGATGAACAGCAAGGGATATTCAATATTTGGGAAGGATAGACAGAAAGGAAAAGGAGGTGGAGTAGCGTTGATAATTAGAGAGGAGATTAACGCAATAGAAAGGAAGGACATTAGCTTGGAGGATGTGGAATCGATATGGGTAGAGCTGCGAAACACTAAGGGGCAGAAAACGCTAGTGGGAGTTGTGTACAGGCCACCTAACAGTAGTAGTGGAGTTGGGGATGGCATCAAACAGGAAATTAGAAATGCGTGCAACAAAGGTAAAACAGTTATAATGGGTGACGTCAATCTACATATAGATTGGGTGAATCAAATTGGCTAGGGTGCTGAGGAAGAGAAGTTCTTGGAAGACCTGGTTTTATTCGATTTCTACTCAAGATGGTTCGAAATCGACCTGTTCGGCCGCCAGACCTCAGCCATGGTCATTCAGGAACTCACTCGCCACGTCTCTGTCCACGGACCCCCCTAAAGCTGCTCTCAGACAATGGAGCTCAGTTCTCCAGTTAGCAAAAACCTATGACTTTCACCACATCACTAGCAGCCCCGAGTATCCGCAGTCCAACGGCCTGTCTGAGAGCGTGGTAAAAAGTGCAAAGGAGACTGCGAGTAACTCCTTTTCGATTTGAGCGTAGCGCTGTTCAGTGTCGGTCATGGTGCGGGAGGCATAAGCAACTGGGCTGGAACCCTTCCCGTCGTCTTGTAGACAAGCAGCGCCCAGTCCATATTGGGATGCATCACAGGTGAGGGTGACAGGTAACTTGGCAACAAAGTATACGAGGGTTGAAGAGCAGACATTAGTCTTTTGAGGGTTTCAAATGCCCTCTGCTGGTGTTGGTGCCAGGACCAATGGGTATCCTTGTGAGTCAGTTGTTGCAGCGGAGCTCACAGCTCGCTGAAATTTGGGATGAATTTTCTCAGGTAGTTTTCCCATGAATGTTCAGGAATAGACCATATCCTTTGGTGTGCGACAGCGAACTTGCCGACCGTTGGCGCATCTTCTAGGTGGAACTCCGGATTTTCATAAATGCTGCCCAACTTGGTGCTGCACTCCACACCGTTGAATCAATTATTCTCAATACAGCGGGCACAATGGCTGCCCTGCGGGCACAAGATTTTCACTACGCCCCAGAACATACAGATACGGTAACACATGTTGTGACCCCGGCAGAGTCCATCAGACACCGTGCTTGCCTTCGCCTAAAGCTTAGAAACCTGTACCAACTTCGCACTAACGTGATCATGGAGGACGGAGCCAAATAAAGGGCAAAACGGTCTATATTGTTTCCCTCAAGAACATTGCTGCAAGATCTTTAGGGTGGCGTCGTTGAGTATGGCTGCACCGCTTTCAGCTGTTCGGGGGAGGGGGAAACAGTTTTCTTCCTGTACCTGGTCGACGAATGCGTCTTTACCCCGAGCCGTATCTTCGCCCCTCCTCGCGGCCTACCATCTGGATTGCCGCAGCCTTTTCTACCGGAGACCGGCCAGAGCTTCAGCTTCAGCGGCGGCGCAGCATTGAAGCACCATCGCTGAGCGATGACTTACAGGGGTTGCAATAGATGAGGATGGAGGAGATGCACGTGAACCTCTGCCGCACCTGGAAAGACTGCTTGAGCCATTGAATAGAGTCAATGGGGTATGTAAAGCGACAAGTGTAACATTTTTTGCGGTTGCAAGGGAAAGTGCCCGGAGAGGGGCTGGTACAGTTGGGAAGGGACGAATTGACCAGGGAGTTACGGCGGGAGCGGTATCTGCGGAAAGGACCCAAGCAGTCTTTCCAGGTGCGGCAGACGTTCACCTGCAACCTCAGCTATTGCATCCGCTGCTCTAGATGTCAGCTGTTCGACATCAGTTAGATCGCTTCGCCGAACACCTCCGCTCGGTTCGCAATAACCAACCTAATCCATCGGTGGCCCTGCACTTCAACTCCCATCCCATTCCGAATCCGACCTTTCTGTCCTCGGCCTCTGCCATGGCCAGAGTGGAGAACACCGTAAATTGGAGGAGCAGCACCTTATATTTCGCTTGGGCAGTTTGCACCCCAGCGGTACGAATATTAACTTCTCTAATTTCAGGTAGTCCTTACTTTCTCATCCTCTTCTCAGCTCTCCCTCAGCCCACTGGCTCCTCCTCTTCCTTTCTTCTTCCCGCCCCCTACCCTCACATCAGTCTGAAGAAAGGTTTCGGCCCGAAACGTTGCCTATTTCCTTCGCTCCATAGATGCTGCCTCACCCGCTGAGTTTCTACAGCTTTTCTGTCTACCTTGGAGATTTGATGACGGGATTCTCAGAACAGATATGTTCAATGTCAAAAGTAAACATGAAAGTCGGGCATTAGCCGGAGATTGTTTCAAAAGCAACATTCCAGTAAGAAAGAAGAAGGGTCCAATCCTGAGGCATCGTTTGTCTGTTCCCTCGATCGATGTTCGTGGAGTTCCTCCAGTGCTTATATTTTTGCTCAAAATTTGCTGGCTTCTGGAATAACAATTGCATCGAACTAGAGTTTCTACATTTCTGTGCTTGCCCAACAGATACATCATCACAATTGGGAATCGCACTGAACGATCTAATTGTTAATACATTTAAAAAAATATTGTGCTTCGCACGATATTGCATGTTCGCTGCTGCGAAACCAGCGGAATATATTATGTTGATATTAATATAAAGTAATGGCCGTTCACATTGAATCTGTTTCACATATTAGAGCATCAGCCAAGTATGTTGCATGATCATTGTCTTTGCCAGGGAAGAATAACGCACGCTCATTGGTGAGTATTTCGATTTACTGCAACCGAAGAGTAAATTAAGTTTATTGGTACTCTGTAGTTTGCAAGCATGCTTAAGTAACTTGAACTCTAATAAAGAATAAAGTGTCCGAAACCTTGGTTTAGAGTATATTTTTCAATATCTCAGTTGATACTCTATAGAGGTAGATCTTGTTAAAAGTTTATTATTGTCACGAGTACTGACAATCGGGGGGGGGTTGTTTGCGTGCTATTAAGTGATATCGGACCATGTATGAGCGCAAACAAAGCATGCATAAGTACAACAGGCAGTCCAAAAAAAAAATCCAGAGGACAGAATATGCAGGTAAAAATAAAGACAACATGAAGCTTAAAAAGTGTTGTATGTAACCATATAACCATATAACTATTACATCACGGAAACAGGCCTTCTCGGCCCTTCCAGTCCGTGCCGACCATTTATTTTCCCCTAGTCCCATCTACCTGCACTCAGACCATACCCCTCCATTCCCTTCCCGTCCATATACCTATCCACTTTACTTTTAAATGTGAAAATCGATCCTGCCTCCACCACTTCTGCTGGAAGATCATTCCACACAGCCACCACTCTCTGAGTAAAGAAGTTCCGCCTCATGTTACCCCTAAAGTTCCGTCCCTTAATTCTCATGTCATGCCCTCTTGTTTGAATCTTCCCTACCCTCAATGGGAAAAGCTTATCCACGTCAACTCTGTATATCCCTTTCATCATTTTAAATACCTCAATCAAGTCCCCCCTTAACCTTCTGCGCTCCAAAGAATAAAGACCTAACTTGTCCAACCTTTCTCTGTTACTTAGTTGCTGGAACACAGGCAACATTCTAGTAAATCTCCTCTGTACTCTCTCTGTATGTAGTGTGGATGATCGGAATTCGACCACAAAGTGTTTAAGAAGCAATTGCAGATGCTGGAAAATCGAAGGTAGACAAAAGTGCTGGAGAAACTCAGCGGGTGCAGTAGCATCCATGGAGCGAAAGAAATAGGCACCGTCTGAAGAAGGTTTTCGGCCCGAAACGTTGCCGACTTCCTTCGCTCCATAGATGCTGCTGCACCCGTTGAGTATCTCGAGCACTTTTGTCTTCCTTCGACCACAAACGTATGAGATGAATAAAGTGATTAAACAGAGGAAGAGCCTGTTCCTGAATCTGAAGGTACGTGCATTCGAAGTATCCACTGCCGGACACGTGGGCAAATCCGGGGTGCAAGTGTTTATTCTCAATACGTTGACTGCTTTCCTGTGACATTCTCACGAGTCGAAATGAGCGGAGTTGGTTTGCCTGAAGAAATGAGCTACGTCCACAACTCTGCAATTTTTTGCAATGTTGGGCAGGACCCTTTCCAGTCCAATTTGTGAAGACTGACGATATAATCCATTATTTGGCCTGTAAACTACGGAACGATTAACCAACGATGCGTATAGTTCATTGACATTACTTCGCCAGTAAATAATGTAGCGATTGTAATCCTGTCTAGGAAGAAATGTGATCTCGCCACCTGCACAGCACCCAAACTGCTTGCCTTTGCAACGGTGAACCTGTAATGTTTCATCACAGACGTCATATCGTGGCGGTTCAGTAATTCTTATTTCCCTGGGATATTCCTGGATATTTCCCTGGACATATCATGGATATTTCCTGGTTATCTATATATTTGCACGTGTATCCACGGATTGTTCTGTCTGGTTCACCTTCATCGGTTTGTCGCCATTTGTACTCGGCAGCTGAAAACAAAATATTGCACGAGGATAACAGTGGCAACTGTTCAAACAATAGGTATTCTGCTCTGTTTAAATCGCTGACATTCCAGCGCATTTTCCTGGCCAGTTGCACCCGTAATGGTTTGAGGTATCAGAACAAGGAGGGAATCCACAGTGACCTGAGAGGGAGAGCAGGAGGAGGGCTGTGATATTCAAGAACAACATGAGCTGGGAAGTAGTTCCTGGAAGCTTCATCCACCTGTGTTAATGAATAATGTCCATTTCAAAAATAACAACATTGCTGGAATGGATCTAAATAGTTACATTAACTCTGAACACATACAGTATCCTCCAAGTCGGGAACCATGTTCCAGATTTTAAGTCGCTGCACCAACATGTTTATTTATGGGGCGACTCAAAGCAGGGTTATGAATGAATATAATAATCAACTGAGCCCCGTCCAGTTACTAGCTACTGGATCCAGATGCACCACGATTGGCAGGTGATCTGGAAAGGCGTATCTGGAAAACCAGCAGTGTGAAGAATCAAACAGGATTACAACAGGAAGGGGCTGCATTGAAATAGGAGCTTTTGCACACCAATTGCGCCCTGATATGGTTATGCTCTTCAATATCTCATCAACTTTCCATTCCACACTGCATCCGCTACTCATATCCAGGTTATAATGGCAAAGTAGACAACCACCCAGCACATTAGTGCGACTTCGATCATCGCCGGATACCGGAAGGAACATGCCATTTGTCGCTGCCATTTCAAGATGTGCAGAAGATACTTCTCAAAGTGCCCCATAAAAGTCAGTGTGCATGTGCCCATGGCATGTGCAGAAACAGATTGCCGAATATTTTTCGCATCGAAGATAGATACCTGAGATAAAAGATTGTCTTTGGAATTTGAAGTGATTTGGAGATGATAATAAATCCTCTTCAGTAACAAGAACGTAGTCAAAGGTGAACGATCGTCCATGAACGATGTGCAGTGAGGTCTGCGAAAGGGGCAATGTGATCAGTTGGGTGCCGCCCATGGTTGGTAAGGCAGGTGGCATCTTGGTGTTTGTTCAAAGCGGGTTAAAGTTGATAAGCAGGGATTATGGCCACGGCGCGGAAAAAATAACTTAGCGCATCTTCTTTCAACATTGTTCCTTTCAACGTAAACGGATAGGCTAAAATGCTTGATATTTCCACTCCGTCTACTGTCTGTGTGCCTGTCTCACTACAAACAACGGCGCTACAGAAAATAAAATACAATCCAGATCTGTACAACCACTCCTTGTAATGACACCCCCAATCTTTTAAACCTCTTCTGCATGGACTCCAAAGCTGACAAAACCGTGCTGTAATGGGCCGACCAAAAATGCACGTAATAGTCCATGTGCGGACGATCCACAGTCTTATCGAGATGCAACATGATGTCTTCACTTTTACTCCCAATGCCTCGACCAATGAAGGCAAGCGCAACATACATAGTCTTTATCACTCTATTTATTTGTTTTTCCACTTTCAGGGCCAGATCGACGTGCACCCCTAGATTCCTCTAACCAACATTGCTGTTTACGTTCATGTAATTAATTTATACCTTCCCTTACATTCTATTTCCCAAAGTGCAATACCACACACTTGCTCTGATTAAACCCAATCTCTCAGTTATCCGCCATATTGTGTACCTGATCTATACCCCTGTCCACCTGGAAAGCCTTGCTGAAACCCCAAGCCAGAATAACGCCTTTCCGTCATAAACCGTCTATTTTTTGAGCAATCGTGTTAATTTTCTGGATCAGATCAGCATCAGGGACTTTTGCAACTGATTTACAAGAATCCACACGGGGACCCTCCACCATGTTACCTCATTGGTCCCCTTCATCACCTCACCAGAAGATCAGATAAAGTAGATAAGTCATGACCATCTGCTTCAAAATCATGCTGCTTGGCCAGAATTAGCGCACTCTCTTCCAAAAAAGCGCAGATCTACTCCCGAGCTTCCCTCCAACTGACGTGATGGACATTGGCCTATAATTCCCTGGAATCTCTCTACTTCCAATCTAAACAAAGGAACACATTTGTCTATTCTCCAATCCCCCAGACGTTATCTGTGGCTGAGGAACGCGCAAAGATAGACAAAAAGCGCTGGAGTAACTCAGCGGGTCAGGCAACATCACTGTAGAACGAAATACTATGTTCAATCTCTACATCACATCTGCTTACCATTTACAATACAGTAGAAGGTCGACTGGTCCTTCAGCCCACGATGTCTGCGGTGATTACGATGCCAAATTAAACCAATTACATTTACCTGCACGTAATCAACATCTCAGCATTATTGCACATTCATGCGCCGGTCTATACAATTTGTCAACGCCAGTGCAGTGTCTGCTTCCACCGCCAACCGTGGCGACGCGTTCCGAACAACTATCACAGCCTGTGTACAAAATTTGTCGCGTATATTCACTTAAACCTTTCCTTTAACTCTGAAGCGTTTGCCATTTCTACCCCCAATGAGAAAATACAGACTTCCTAACATCTGGGTTATCGGAAATTTATACACTTCTATCAAATCGTGCCCTTGCCTCCAGGTAAAACAATCTAAATGTGTCTAATCGCTCCCCTTTAACTCCCTCAGCATTCCAATCCTGACAACATTCTGGTGAACCTCTTCTGAACTGTCCAATGCTTCCATCTCATTCCTAAATGGGACAACCAAATCTGCGCACTATGCTCGAAACCTCTGGCACAGTTAGCTCCCCTTCCGTCAATAATTTAATCTCCGCTAACTCCAAATAGTTGGTCGGGATTGCTGGGGACCAACCTGTTCACAGAGTAACCTGATGGAGAATCCCCGAAATTTTCACTTCCTGACCGATGCGCTGCCACCGCGTACATAGGTAGTGATCAAGTTCTCCATACACAGAAGGATGAAAATCGGGAGAGCGGGATCAAGCTAGCAAGCATCATCCGGATCGTAATGTCGCCACTCCGTCCAGCGGATAAATGATCACCGGGGAAGTGTCCGACAGATCAATTAGAATTGCAGATTCTGATTGATAGACATGAGTTGGGATGGTAAACACGCATCTCAATAGCCATTTGTGAAATGTCTATTGTGAATATTGTGTTCATTTTCTGGATATATGCCATCATTAATAGCAAGATTAAACGAGAACTTGCCAGTTTGAAGTTTGATCTTTATTTATGAGGAGTTACGATGAGGGACTACGTGAGAAGAAGAACCCCATCCAGCCGTACGTGCGTCAATCTTCAAATAGCAGTGTGAAATCACAGGTAACAGTGACAGAAGTATAACAGTAAGATAACAGAAGGCTAGAACTACCAGATGACATCCATGAGGATTAGGAGCGGAGGGAACGTAGTGCCTCATCGTAACTCCTCATAAAATAAAGGTCAAACTACAAACTGGTCAGTTCTCGTTTAATCTTACTATTTTACTTCGGAGTCACGTGAGTGACTACGTGAAGATTTCAAATCTCTGTGATTTCATGCCGCAGACTCAAATCCCGGCCTCTCACTGCATTGATTGACTCAACATATTTAAATAATCAAGAATGCATCAATCATTACATTTCTTAAACGAATGAACGGTTTATTTTTACAATGAAAACAATAGCAACCCCTCTATCCCAGGGGGAAACTATATAACTGAACTTAAAACAGAATCAGCAAATACCCTCACCCTTGCAATTGACTTATGATAAAATCTCTGGAACATCAGCTCACTGGGCCATCCTGCGGCCGCGAGGATATGGTCTATAGGATCGTCCGTCGCCCTGGCCGCTGAAGTTGATGCCGCGCTGGGGAATGAGATTTAAATTGATCAGTATCAATCCCAGCGCTCACTAGATCCTGCTTTACCCACCTTGAAATTGTTTGCACCAACACCTTACTGTGCGGTTTTTTGTGGCCAATAAACAATGCTGACTCTGTTCCTCCTAGGGTTCTGGTAGCCTCAACGTAATGGGACGGATATGACACTACACACAGACGGGAATCCTTCAGGTATGCCTAAAAGACAATCTTACACCCTGTCACCCCTATTCTACTCTGCTTGAGCAGATGATAAACATAAATAGTGATGGCATCTGCTGATACCTCCATCCTGTCTAGCCGCAGTTTCTGTAATGTCTGCACACGTTGGGCTGATAACAAAGCCATGAGCATGACCACCTTCATGGTCAGTTTGTCTAGAGATAGGACTGCGACAGGAGTCCACTGGCGAAGGAGCATAAGAACTTCGCTTACATTCCAGATAACCGAATACCTGGGCCTAGGAGGATTAGTATTAAAAACTCCCCTCGTGAATCTAGAGACTAATGGACGTGTCCCCACTGAATGTAATTCTGACACCATGGGTAAATAAGAAGACAGGGCACTTCTGGCTGTATTGATCGCACTATAGCTTAACTTTTGATCGAAATGGAGAGTCGACAAGAACTCCAGCACGTCTGGGATGCCTGCATATCGAGGAGATGTACTGCTTCTGCGTACTGTCCCTCCAGGCCGACGTGAGAACATCCACGGTGTGATCAGACAGTCCTCTATCCAGGTATGGCTTTCTTAGAATCTGCAAACTAACAGATCAACAGGATCATGTAAAGGATGTTGATCGCCAGTTACGGGGTTCACCAATAGGTTTTAAGTTTTGGAATCATCATATGAGGCTGCATAGCCATCTGCATCACGAGAGGGAACCATGGTTGATTAGGCCAGTCTGGCACTACCAATACTCCTGAAGCGGAGTCCTGTTTGATTTTTTGCAGGCATCGACTGATGATACAGTATGGAGGAAATGCATATAAAAACATTCCACCCAATGCAGCGAGAATACATCAACCGCTGCTGCGCCAGGATCTGGTTCCCATGAAACGTATTTAGGTAACTGATGGTTTCGTCTAGATGCAAACAAATCAATATCTGGCATTCCATGTCGAGCAACAACATCATTAAATATGTCCTGATTCAACATCCATTCTATGTTGTCATTGAATTAGCGTGACCTTATGTCTGCCACTATGTTGAATCTACCTGGTAAGTTATTGCTGAAAGCCAAATGTTTTGTCAATGCACCAACTCCAGATATGATTAGCCAATCTGTCACAAGATTCCAACTTATCTCCACCCATGTGATTAACATATTCCACTGCTGTAGTGTTGTCAATTTGAACCTGCACATGCAAGTGATTGTTGGTAGAGCAATAAGCTTTAAGCCCATAAAAGGTTTCCAAAAGCTCTAAATAATTAACCCCTCGCAATTGCAGAAGGGATGTCTCCTCACTATTCAATCTGCCTCCACAACTGGAAGACATATCATCAGCACCCCAACCAAGAGCACTTACATCAGTCCGTAAGACTATGGAAGGTGGTTCAACCAAAACTTCCCTGGAACCATTTGAGACATTTGTGTTCCAGCATAGTATTTCTGAAATGGCTTCAGCTGGCATTCACATGGGCCTGTCAAACTGACCTGCATGTGTCATATGTGCATGTTCCTTTGCTCGTTGTAAGTGTTGATAATGCAGCGGTCCAAACAGGACAGCTGGAAGAGCAGCCACCAACTTACCAATTAAACTGGCCACCTGTCTAATTGAAAGTCGTTGTTCACCAAGGAGCTTGATACAACCTACAATTAACTTCTGCCTTTTATCACTGGGCAGAGTCACTAACATGTGATCTGAGTTAATGGTGAAGCCCAAGTAATCAATAATTTTAACTGGTGTTATTTTGGATTTATCTGGATGAATGATGAATCCCAATTGCTCAAAAGTGAGTTTAACAACTGAAACAGATGATTTAGCTGCATCCCGAGTCTTTCCGACAATTAAGATATCATCTAAATAGGCCATTACAACAGGACCATGGGCTCGGAGTAGCCCTAGAACACGTTTTAACAATTTGTTAAACAATCTAGGAGCTGAGGTTAATCCATTAGGCAGTGCTTTGATTTGCCATAACTGACTCATCCAGCTAAACTTCAAATACCTTCTATCATCACAACGAACAGACACTGAGTAATATGCATTTTTAAGATCAATGCTTGCCATATAAACCCTTCGGAAACCAAATATCTAGCTGTAGAAAAAGTTCACAATGGTTCTACATCCCCCCATCCTTTTTAGACCTAGGAAAAATACTTGACACAAACTTATGGGATTGACGTACCGGCTTCTCAATATCCCCTTTTTTTGCATAATATCTCATGTTCTGCCTGTAACTGCATATTCTCTTGTTGTAAAAACACGAGTCTTCGACGTGGGACATGCTGAATGGGTGGACACACAGTAGGGTAGATTCAATTTTAAGCCCCTTTATACTGCCCAGCACAAACTAATCTAATGCTATCTCCTGCCATCGTTTGAGGAACAAGTGTAATCTGCCCCCAACTTGAACCTCTTTCCCACTGAAATTGTTTTCCTCAGGAGCAAAATCTCTTACCTGCACATTTCCTGACAGCGCTTGTTGCCCCCGCCCCCTCGTAGGGAAATTCATCCTTCCCCGTGTGCCTGTGGCAGGCTGCCAGCTGCGTGTGTTCGGGAATGAACGGCTCGTCCCTTCACCAGCCCCCGTCATAGCACCCCATCGATACAGGAATGCCCTGCTATTTTGTTGCTTGTTGGTACTTTTGTGAGGCCCACAGTTTTTGCCTCCTCATCCAGTTATTTCACTCGCTTTGCGACGTCCTCCCCAAACAACAGATTAGGCAGTTGTATATTGTTCGGTTTGCACAGTGCTGCAAATTTTGGGCGAATGCCTGGGCGTATAGCACTCTTTCTGATGCAGTTCAACTCAAAATGGAGCACCGATGCATCCTGATGAACTTCCGTCACGTGCCCCTCGTCTACCGTTCTGGCGAACGCAGTGATTCCTGCTGCAAGCAACTTGAGCACCCTCTTGAGCTTTATCTCTTGCGCCCGCACTGCAACCCCCATTTGGCCCAATATGACATGGTTGACCACCGGCACCTTGAACAACCCACAGTTAACTGGGGTTTCAAATCTTTTAGCAGTGTCGTCCATTGTCATCTCTTGGGGCTGATGGGAGAGCATATAATGGGTGGTAGTTGCCAACTCCTCCCCCAATGGCTCCCCTGCTTCTCTGGGTATCGCAAACATTGCAGCTAGGTTAGGTATTAAAACCTCTTGCCCTTCACCCTTTGGGCTCTGTTCAGCCATTGACTCGGCATCAGTATATCACTGAGCCGGCAAACCCTCCTCCTCCATGAGCGGGCAATCATGCAGCCCTATTGCAGACGCTGCTGGCCCAGGCTCTCCAACAGCCTGGCGTGAACTCCACTCCTCCTCCCGGAGTGCGTCCTTGTCGAGCATGCTCTGCATTAGGAGATCGATCTGTGAGAGCCGTGAGCAAACGGACTCCCCATGCAGAGGTGAAACCTCCAGGCCCGACTCTGGGTCAATGGGCCTGGCAGCATTTGATGTGGCCTTACGCCCCACCGGTGCGGCAACGCTGCTCACAGGCAACGCATCTGCTGGCGATGGATTCGGTGAGCTAGGCCGACACCCGCTACCCGCACTCCCGCGGTCTTCCAAACGTTTAGTAACGGGTCGCCTTGCCTTCACCTTAGTTACTTTCTGCATCTTGGAATCTTGAAATCCTGCAAATCAACCGCAACACAGAACCCAACCTCCAGGAATTAGTTTTCCACTTACCTCGAGGTGTTTTAAATTTACCGCTGGAGGAGCTCTGCTGCTCCAACCGGCCGCTTGCACAAATACGTTTGACGTAATGACGTACGTGCGGCTAGACGGGGTTCTTCTTCTCGCGTAGTCACTCACGTGACTCACAAGTAAAATATAGGACAGGCATGCCTATGATCAGAACAAACGCCTCACTACTCAATTTTCACACTTCAAATCCGAATAACATACGTGAGGTCGGATGTGTGTTGAACAATGGAATCTCCCTCTGCTGGCTGAACTTCTGATACCTTATTCGTCATAAATTCTCTGTTCAAAGTGAGGTTGATTTATTTCATTGGCTGCCGGCATTACAGAACATGACGACGTAGATTTTCACCGTTGGCTACATCTATTGCTTTCTCTGAAGCTACGACAGAGGCCTGCTTGGTGGCATTAATTGCCCCATTTTGCAGGTATGTTACAAAACTTACCGTTAGCGGCGCTGCAGATCTGCCACTGCCTGTGCGCGTGACTTTGGCGCCTTTGAGAGGGGGGCGGGTTTAAAATGCTGTTTTTCTCCAGACCATTCAAATCGATTAATCTTCGATTCAAATGGATTTAGTTGCTGAAGAGATATCGCTCCGACCTTTGTTTTATGGAGTTATCTTTAAATTACGCTGAATAATGTATTACCATGAGTAATTTAAAAATCATCTTCTAAAGCCGTGAACACCGACAACGGGACAGATCTTACGTAGGGGACAAAAGAAGGTACACAGTTTATTTTTCCATAAAAACGTGCTTCTTAGGAAGCCTTTAAGGAAAATGTAATGTTGTGAAAAGGAGACTTAAAAAATATACGAACCGGCAGTATTTTTCCTGCCGTTATAGGGGTTAAATTCACCGCAAACCGCAACGTTCCAAACGATGGTGTTTCACAAAATCCACTCGCAAGTTTATTTAAATGGCCATTAATTAACGGCAATTAAACACTAAATTCCTTCAATTTGGCCTATAAATTCATGACAATGAGATTTAAAAATCATGTTATATTGTGAAATATTGTGTGACTGGTATTTGGACACTTAGGTTTTTTTTTAAATGTTAACCTTTTCTTAAGAAATTGATAGATGTTTAGATCTAGTAATTGGATTTTGTAATTAGCTACAATTAGGGAACTAACTAATTATATGCTTTAATTTCAGGTCATCCAAGTAAGATTGTTTCATATTTGTTTCAAAATGCAATCTATAATAACTGAAAATGTCATTCAGTTCTCTTAATTTTTAAGAAAGTTATGGGCTTTTGACTGTCCTTGATCACACCTTTTGTGTTAAGTCAATGGAAAAACAATAGGGAACAAGATGCTAATTTCTGAGTATGAAAATGACCATAACTTTTTTAATACTGATGATATGAACGTGAATTAGGTGTCAAATGAAACTTATTTTGATGCTTTATCTGATGGGATAAATTGCAGACTTGGTTTTTTTAATCTCAAAATTTTGTAAAACATTGCTACATTTTGCCCAACATCATCCTCCCTTAAAACAGAGAGCCGCACATTTTCCAGGATTTGAGTGATTTTGCCGGAACTCAGAAATGAGCTTTGGTGAGCAGGTTAACGAAAAGCAACAACTGTTTAATAACACCATCGATTACCCATCTCATCCCTTTGTTGAAGATCGAGATCTTACTAAACTTACAGGGTCATAGTTGACCGGGTAATGAATGTTGCGCTTACTGCTGACCGCAACCAGGGTTCCAGAAAAGGCGACTGTGGCAGTCGTACCGCAACTTGGTCCTTAGGAATGAGGTTGAACCATTTCTACCCTTCCAACAACCTAAGTTCCCAAACCTGCCGTATCCTTGGCCAACCTGTTCCACAACAGCTACAACGTTGATATTCACCCTACAATGTCGATAACTGCCCGAGAGTTTTGGTCCACAGAAAGCACGAACAATCCAACCCTGTCAATTATGGTTTTATTAGTGTGCTCTCGGTCATCAATAAAGTGATGTCATGGGTAACCGATGGTAATATGAAAGGGGGCTTGTTTTTCATTAAACAGCTGACAAAAGTTCAGTTCTGAATTCCGGCAAGATCGCTCATGAGCGCCTCGATTCAAATATATTCACTCGCATTGAACTGCAGAGGTTATGTGAGAGTAATTGGCATCAATGCAATATTTGACATGTCAAAGATGTTGGGTAACCCTATCTCCATGTCTGATTTCATGCCCTGCGTTATCTGACATTAACTTTACCGCGCACGTAACTTCATGACCCTTTTTGTTTACTAAAACCATCTTCACACAATGTTGACTATAATGAGAAGATTCGGATGGGAGCAATTGCAGGCCGCATGTTCCGTCGATTCAATAAGATAATGGCAGACTACCTTGAATAACACTGCCCTCCCGCAGTACCGTCTTCTGCCTTGATATATTTCATAGAAAACATAGAAAATAGGTGCAGGAGTTGGCCATTCGGCCCGTCGAGCTTGCACCGCCTTCCCCGCGAACATTGCCAGCACCTCAGAGATACGGTTCACTGATTCCATGGAGAGGACAAAACAAGCCCCTTCAGTAATCATAACAGATGTGTGATGTCACTTCGCGTCCTGCTGATATCGAAAGTCTTTCCTTTCCGTTTGATCCGAAATTAACATTTTCTCAAATGAAAAACCAATTCTTATCTGCATTTGAATAATGTTACTGAAATAATCAGAAGGTGATCTACAGATACTGAAATATTGCATGGAACACAAGGTGATGGATTAACCCAAGGACATTTCTGGAGTACACGGATAGGCGACATTTCGGGTCGTGACCCGTCTTTACACTGAACCGTTTAGTTACCCCGACGGCTTGTGATGTCACTGTTGCATCGAATGATTCACCTAATAAAAACAGATTCAAATTAAGCCTGAGATCGTTGTTAGAATGAATTAGCCGGACTATAACGTTCTCTTCCTCGATGTGAACTCAACGGCAAGAACCGTTGCCGCAATTCTGGATTGCGCAACACCGCGCTTTGCTTTCGGCCTACTCCATCTTCAATTTCCTGTGCTATTTTTCACGCGCTCTCCAACACGTGAATGATAGTTAATTTGCTCATAAAACATGATACTGATTAGCTGAAATGTCTGCTGAAGAATGGCTCCTGGAGTTCAATACCAATAAATGTAAGGTCACACATTTCAGGAAGTCAAACTGGGTGGAACTTGTCAGTGAATACTAGCGATCTGAGGAATTCAGTAGGCAGAGGAATCTGGCAGTGCATGTGCACAGTTCGAAGTGGTGTCGCGGGCCGACAGGGTGGAAAAGAAAGCGTTTGGTAAGTTGGACTTCATCGATCAGGGTATTGAGTAAAGGAACTCGGACATTCTAATGCAGTTGTACAAGACTGAGGTGACATTTGGAGTAGCGTGTTCAATTTTGTTCACCCTCTGCAGGAAGGACGTCGTTATTTCTGAGAAGAACACAGAGGTGATTTATCAGGACGTTTCCAGGAATCGAAGAGTTGCACATTAAGGTGTGATTTTAGGGAGGTGATTAATATCGTGATGGGGATTGATCGGGTACATGCACAATCTTCTACCCAGGGTAGTGGTAGTAAGAACTAGGGGAGACAGATTTAACGCGAGAGGGGATGGAATTAAAGGGAATCTAAGGAGCAATATTTCCAAGATGAAAATAAGCATGCGGGTAAAACGGGCAGTGAAGATAACCAATGGTACTTCATTGTGAGAGGATTAGAGTCGAGGAGCTAGGAGGTCCTAACTCAGTTGTACAGGGTCCTGGTGAGAACGCAACTCAAGAAAAGTCATGTGTCAAGAGGGTTTTATTGTCATATGTTCCAGATAGGGCAATTAAATTCTAGCTTGCTGCAGCACAACTGAATATGAAAACATAATACATAATCGGAGAAGATAAAACGTTTAGTGTGTGTATACACATGGGCACATGTTCAATAAATAACAAATTAAGTCAACTAATAATGATAGTCTGTTGCAGGTCAGAGCTTATTTGTGGTCGTGTTTAATAGACTGATGGCTGTAGGGAAGTAGATGTTCCTGATCCTAGCCATTACAATTTTCAGGCTCCTGCACGTTGTACCAGGTGGCAATGGTGAAATGAGTGAGTGACTGGAATGGTTTGGGTCTTTGATGCTGTTGGTTGCCTTTTTGAGGCTGCGACTTCGATAGATCCCTTCGATAGATGGTGGGGAGGTCAAAGACGGTGATGGACTGGGCGTTCAAGTTGTCGAACCATGCTACGAAGCAACCAGTCAGTATGCTCCCTACAGTGCACATGTAGAAGTTCAGGAGAATCCTCTTTGACGTGCCGAATCTCCGTAATATTCCAAGGAAGTAGAGGCGCTGATGTAACGTCTTTATAATTGCATCAGTGTGATGGGTCTTCGGAAATGTCCAGGAATTTGAAGTTTTTGACCCTCTCCGCCGTTGTCCCATTGATGTAAACAGGATTGTAGGTCCTCATCCTACCCCTAGCAAAATCCACAATCAGTTCCTTGGTTTTACTGACGTTGAGAGTCAGGTAGTTGTGCTGGCACCATTTGGTAAATCGGTGAATCTCACTTCTATACTCTGACTAATCACAATCTGTGATTCGTCCAACTGCAATGGTGTCGTCGGTGAATTTGATGATGGAGTTCGCACAATGTCCGGCTATGCAGTTATGGGTGCAGAGTGATTAAAGCAGGGGGCTGAGCATGCATCCTTGAGGTGCTCCCGTACTGCTTGTTACTGAGAATGAAGTGTTTCTGCCAATTCGAACTGACTGTGGTCTGTGGATGAGGAAGTCGAGGATCCAATTGCAGAGGAATGCACAGAGAACCAGTTCCGTGAGCTTGGTAACCAGCTTGGACGGGATGGTGGCATTGAACGTCGAGCTGTAAGGGCCTGTCCCACCAGCATGCAACTCTACGCGATTAGCGCGACCTAACGTGGTCGCTTGAGCCGTCCGGCGTCGCGGGGCCGGTCCCACATCGATCGCCGGAGCCGCGCGGAATTGTGCGGAGTTCGTCCCGAGTTCGTCCCGACACCGCGCGGGGCTCCGAATAACCGACTATGTCTAAAAATCCCGCGCGGCAACGGCTTGTCCGCTCGCAGTCGCCTCGTCATTTACACACCGCCCGGACATCGTGTCTCCGTGAACTTATTTGTAAGTGCCTCCGTGACCCTCTATGTGTGTGGCTCCGTGGCCCTGTATGTGTGTGTGTCTCGGTGCCCCTCTCTGTGTACCCCTCTAAGTCCTGGCGAACTTACCTTGGACTTGCTTCAAGTTCGCCTCGCTTTGCGCCGCGTTGCGCCACTCACCCAAACTCCGCGCGGCCCTCGCTGCCGGTTTAGTTGCGCTTGCCGCTTGCAGGCGCATGCTGGTGCGAACGGCCCTGTACAGGGGATCACCCGACCTCCGCGCGGCCCCCGCTGCCGGTTTGATCGCGTTCATCGCATAGAGTTGCATGCTGGTGGGACAGGCCCTGTAGTCTATAATCATGACTGCACCATGTTGTGCGAGTGACTGACTCTTTTACATCGTGTCCCGAAGTGGTTTCCTACCCACTCCGCGTTTAAGTATATAGGTGTTTTTATTATGTCCATCCTATCAGTTTTTCGTACTCGTTATCACTACCATGGCTAACACACTTCACCGTCCTGATCCTCTGATCTTTGACCCCGACTTCGCTGAACGATGGCGCCTCTTGGAGCGCGACGACACCCATTAGATTCGTGTTTCCCATCGCAACGATCCACCTGATGTGCGTGCTTCTGTACTCGCGCAGAGCGTTTTAATTACCCACCTGCTGTTATGGACCACGAAAACCAGATTGTGGTGCCTGCAGAGACAATCTACGACCCTGTGGTTATACTCGCTATGTTCAGACAGCTATGGGACCTTCTCCATAATTTCATAACGCCAACTCCATAATTGAACGAACTAGGTTTTTTGCTCGCTTTCAGCAATAAGGTGAACAGATTGAGAACGTTTTGAGTGAGTTAAAACACATGGCTGCACGCTGCCGCTTTGGAAATTTATGTGACGAACTCATCGGTGACAAACGCGTAGGAGGTTTACTCAGTGACAAAGTGCGAGACCAATTGCTCCGGAACACAGAAATGATTTTGAACCAAGCTGAACATGCTTGCAGAATCGCTGAACTCACTGATTCCCACATGAGTTCTGTAGGCTCTGGGAAACGATCCAAGTTAATGTTCATGCTATCGACATCTCCCACCGCAACAGGCATCCACAACACCCTCCCTGGCAGCATCAAAGGTCTAACGGGCGGTGTCCCAACTGTTACAACTTCCATCCTCCCGGTCGAGAATTCTGTGCCACTTACGGCAAATTTTGCCACTACTTTAAATAAATTGAACCTCATGAAATGTTGCCATTCTTCCGCGGCTCGTTCTGTCTGAAGATAAAATGTGCACCTGTAAAAAAACAAACTAATAATAACGAGTTCCAAGAGATGGAAGCGCCATCCCCTGCTCTCCTCCCTGAGAGACGAGATAACAGTTCAGACATTCACCCCCTGCTCGCTTCCACTAACAAGCAACTTGACCCAGAAGTATCGTTTCTCGTTAACGACAACATTACACTTGCAAAGGTTGACACTGGTGCGAAATGTAATGTCATGTCTTTATCTGAATTTAAACGGATACGTAAGAAGGAATATGTTGAAAACACAACGGCTATGCTTCAAGCCTATGGGGTGAGGTACTGCACCCACTTGTAGAAAGTGAATTGAACTGCAACGTGGAGACACGAACTCATAAATTAAGTGTTTCATGGTTCGGGGGAATTCTGCAACCCTGCTTGACATCAATGCATGCCATAATTAAGGCCTGGTCTCCTTTGCGCCTGCTGTCCATCAAATCTCTCTCACTGAGGGCTCCACTCAGCAGATACTCTCACAATACAGATAACAGTTTGACGACAAGTTTGGAAAGCTGCCCATCAAGTACAATATCACCACTGATCCAACTGACACTCCTGTGGTCCAAGCTCCACACCGTATTCCGCATGGCATGCCCGACAGAGTATACAATGAGCTCCAGCGGTTGGTGTCCCTGGGTGTCATTGCCACGGTTACTCACCCATCTGACTGGGTTTCCATCATGGTGGTTGCAACAAAGAAAAACAATGAAGAAATCCGCATCTGCATCAACCCCAGAGACCTCAACACAGCGATCAAATGCCCACTCTACCCGATGTGAACGGTAGAGAAAGTTGCTGCTGAGATAGGCAGTGCATCTGTGTTTTCTGTTCTGGATGCCAAAAGTTCATTTTGGCAGGTTCCGCTGGACCCTGACTCGTCCCACCTCTCCACGTTCGGATGCATCGTTCGGCATAAACTCTGCCGGCAAGGTATTCCGGTGCACAATTGACCAATTGTTTGTGGCGTGTATCGTTGACATTCTCGTTGACGGACACGACATGGCTGAACATGATGCCAATCTAAAAGAAATACTAGACCGTGCGAAAGATATCCATCCTAAAATGCAGATTTTGGTTAACGGATGTTAACTAAGTCGGCAATGTTTTCACTATTCATGGGCTCAGACCGGACCCATCGAAGACCACTGCAATCAACGAGATGCCAGTTCCTACTGACGTCACGGGTTTACAGAGCTTGCTGGGAATGGTCAACTACCTGGAAAAATGCATTCCCAACATCAGCGATATATTTGCCCGCCCTGCGGGAACTGACACACAAATGCAATGCCTGATCATGGTACTCAAAGCACAAAAGAGCATTTGAAATCTTTAAGTTGGAGCTGGCCAGCACTCCCATCCCCGGCTAGTTTGCTTTAGAGTTGCCAATGAAACTTATATGTGGTGCGTCCCAGTACGTACTGGGCGCTGCATGCCTACAGAGCTCCACCGTTGGCGACCACGGCCCTGTTGTTTACAGGACTGAAACTGAACAACGTTCCGCCCAAAACGAAATATAATCTACAATTGGAGAGGGAGAAGGGTAGATCGGAGATCTCGGTCTTGCGGTTGAATAAAGCGGACTATGGGGCCATGAGGGAGGAGCTGGCCAAAGTTGACTGGGAAGATACACTAGCAGGGGTGACAGTGGAACAAAAATGGCAGGTGTTTCTAGGAATAATACAGAATGTGCAGGATCAGTTCATTCCGAGGAGGAAGAGAGATTCCAATGCGAGAAAGGGACGACCATGGAAGACAAGGGACTTCAGGGATAGTATAAAATATTAAAGAGAAGAAGTACAACGTAGCAAAGATGACCGGGAAGCAAGAGGTAAGAGGCAAGAGCAAGATTGGGTAATGTTTAAGAACAATAGAAGATAACCAAAAAGACAATACTGGGAGAAAATATGAGGTACGAAGGTAAGCTTGCTAAGAATATAAAGCAGGATAGTAAAAGCTTCTTTAGGTATGCGAAGAGGAAAAAAAAGGTTAAGACCAAAGTTGGACCCTTGAAGCCCGAAATTCTCGAATTAATAGGAAGGAAAGCTCGAGCATGGACAAGGTCAGGGCCAATTGCGAGCGGTGCGAGGGGGGGGGGAGTGAATACGGAGGTCAAAGTGCTGTATATGAAGTAAGGAAGTAAGTAAGTAAGTTTATTGGTCAAGTATACACATAAAAGGAATTTGCCTTGGTGCTCCGCCCGCAAGTAACAACATAACATACAGTGACAGTTACGAATGACTCAGAAAACAGTAAACATTAATAATAATAAAACATTAATGATAAAACACCATGCATTCAGCATGTGAACCAAGAAAATACCAGATCAAAGGGAAGCTACAGAATTCTGGCTGTTGAGTGGAGCAACTACTCGTGGATAAAAAATGTTTTTATGTCTGGCTGTGGCAGCTTTGACAGTCCAGAGTCGCCTTTCAGAGGGAAGTGATTCAAATAGTTTGTGGCCAGGGTGAGAGGGGGCAGAGATGATCTTGCCTGCTCGCTTCCTGGCCCTTGCAGTATACAGTTCATCAATGGAGGGACCAATAACCTTCTCTGCTGTTCGGACGATTGGCCGCTGCCTCCAGGTGTCGTGCTTGGTAGCTGAGCCAAACTATATCATGATGGGGAAGGTGAGAACAGACTATACGATGGACGTGTAGAATTGGACCATCATTGCCTGTGGCAGATTGTGCTTCCTCAGCTGCCGGAGGAAGTACATCCTCCGTTGTGCATTTTTGACTGTGGAGTCGATGGTCGTCCCCCACTTAACGTCCTTGGAGATGATGGTTCCCAGGAACTTAAAAGAATCCACAGATGTGACTGTGGTGTTGTTGATGGTGAGTGGGGTGAGGGGATGGGGTGCTCTCCTTAGGTCTACAATCAATTCCACTGTCTTAAGAGCGTTCCGGCCTTCTCCCCATATCCCCTGACTCCGCTATTTTTAAGAGCCCTATTTAGCTCTCTCTTGAAAGCATCCAGAGATCCAGCGTCCTCCGCCCTCTGAGGCAGATAATTCCACAGACTCACCACTCTCTGTGAGAAAGAGTGTTTCTTCGCCTCCGTTCGAAATGGCTTACTCATTTTTCTTAAACTGGGGCCTCTGGTTCTGAATTCCCCCAACATCGGGAACATGTTTCGTGCCCCTAGCGTGTCCGTTATTTGGCTTTTCGACGTTGCGTCCTTTCGGTTCTTTGGTTTTATGACGACGTGCCCTTTCGGTTATTTGGCTTTTAGGTATCCCGCCCTTTCAGTTATTTGGCTTTTCGGCGTTGCGTATGTTCAGCTATTTGGCTTTTCGGCATTGTACGCTTTCGGTTATTTGGCTTTTCGGCGTCATTTCTTTTCGGTTATTTGGCTTATGTGCGTCGTTTTCATTCGGTAATTTGGCTTCCAGATCTTCGCTTCGGCTTCTCGTCGTTCGACGCCATGTCCGGGTACGCACCCTGCGGCCTCTCCACAACGTTCCGCGCCCCCGTTCGCCTGCGTTTCTGTCATGAGAGGGGGCAGGGGATAGGTAGAATATAGTCGGAGACGGTAAGACTAGCGGGAGAAGTGGGAAAAGGAGGTAATGGGAAGAGAAAGCAAGGGCTATCTGAAGTTAGAGAAGTCAATGTTCATACCGCTGGGATGTAAACTACCCAACCGAAATATGAGGTGCTGTTCCTCCAATTTATGCTGGGCCTCGAGGGGCTGTCTCACTTGGGCGACCTAATCTGTAAGTTTAGAATAGTGTCTTCGACTTTCAAACTTGCAGCATGGTCGACACTTGGTCCTAGGAGATCCTATGAGGTCGCTGGAACTCTCCTTCATGCACGAGGGACGTTACCAAATACTCGTGGCCTCAGCTAGGTCGAGTAAAATTTGGTCGGCATTGGTCTTTTTAACTCGCAGTGCAGTGGAATGCGGTCGCTATTTACTTGCAGGCAGTCGGGTGCAGCCAGAGGCAATCTCCTTTGCTGACCGGGCATTTTGATTGGCTCATTGGAGTTTCAGGACCAAGGAAGACCTACCGGTTGGTAGAATATCCGCTAAACTGTATTATACTTCTTAAAAGTGTCTCCACTCCTCCCCCTCCTTCTGCCCTCCTTCTCTCCACTTCTTCCCCCTTTCTCACCCCATTCTCTCCCCTTCTCTCCCCATTCTCATCCCTTCTCTCCCCATTCTCTCACCTTCTCTCCCCTTCTCATCCCCGTCTTTCTCCTTCTCTCCCCCTCTCTCCACTTCTCTCTCCTTCTCCCGCCCCCCCCCCTGCGCGTTCTCTAAAGGACTTACCATACACTGTGCCAGCTGTTTACCTTCCTCTTCATCGTGCAGACAGCGCTTCCCAGCTTTCCCTGTCCCCCGCCTTTGCGATGTGTTTGTGTGTGAATGTGTGTGCGGTCAGTCGATCCAGCTTGCGGTTCGGTCGATGCAGGTCGCGGTTTCAATGCAGCCGGTCGATCCAGCTCGAGGCTTTAAGGCGAGTGCCCTTGAGCTTGAAGGTCGAAGACACTCTTCTGGACGCGCGTATTAGGTCGCCCAAGTTGGACAGCCCCTTTACTCTGACAATGGTGAAGGCCCAGGCCAGAAAGGTTAGATTGGGAATGGAAGGGGGAGTTGGTGCTAAGCCACCGTGTGATCATCTAGGTTAAGACGGGTCGAAAGGAAGTGCGAAGCGAAACCATCGGCGGGCCTGCGCTTGGTTTCAGCGATGTAGAGAAGTTGACACCTGGAACAGCTGATATAGTAGATGATGTTGGAGAAGGCGCAAGTGCATCACCTGGAAAGACTGTTTGGGTCCTTGGATGGAGTCGAAGGGGGAGGTAAAGAGACAGGTGTTGCATCTCCCACGGTTGCAGGGGATAGTGCCAGGGGAGAAGGTGGGTTTGGTCGGAAGGGACAAGTTGACCAGGGAATGGTCTTTGCGGAAAGCAGAAAGGGGTATAGATGGGAAGATTAGGCCAGCAGTGGGATCCCGTTGAAGGTGGCAAACTTAATGGAGGATTATATGATGTATGCGGCGGCTTCTTCTTCTTCTTTCGTATGGCGTGCACAGGCTAAAGTTGTTGAACAACTTGTTTTATTTGATCTTATTTGATTGTGCACGCCAGGTTGATTCCATTCGTCAAATGAGGGCGGACCAGGTGAAGGTTGCAAGCTCCAACCTCATGCGCCGGCTGATAGGGTGGAAGGTGAGGATAAGGGGGACTCTGTCCTTGTTATGAATGGTTGGGAGGAGGAGTAAGAGTGGAGCTGTGGGATATCGAGGAGCTCAGGGAGAGCATCACCTGTAATGGAGGAGGGGAACCCCCGTTTCCTGAAGAATATGGGCATTACCGATGTCCTGGTATGGAACACCTCATCAGGGGCGCAGATGCGGCGTAGACTGAGGATTAGGAGTAGGGTATAGAGTCTTAACAGAAAGTAAGGTGGTTAGAAGTATTATCAAGATACCTATGGGAGTCCGTAGTTTTTTTAGTAGTTGTCGGTCAACAGTCTGTTTCCTGTGATGGAGACGGTGAGATCTGGAAACGGTAGAGAGATGTCGGAGATAGTCTAAGTGAATTTGAGTGGAGGATGGAAATTAATGGTGAAGTTGATTAAGTCAGCAGGTTCTGCATGGGTGCAGGAGGGAGCACCATTGCAGTCGTCAATGTATCGGGGCAGATTTCTGGAATATGGCCAGTCGATACGGCAATGTAACTAAAACGAAACTTGGAGATGTTCTCCATACTCAAGGAATGTATGATGACTTGGAGGAAGTAATGACCCCTGCTTCATACAAATATCAGAAAGTTAAAAACAGCGTGGCTGTTCCTTGTAGTCGAGCCTTATTTTCCTTATGTTCATCACCCAAAACGGACCTTGTATTAAGTAATATCCGAGTAATAAAGATGTAACATCCCAGTATAATCCTAGTAATAACGATGTAATAACCCAGTTTAGATAACCATCAGAAGAAGAGAGTCGAGAAAGGACAGAGGGAACATTGAAGCTGGGGTGTTGTTAAGCTATTAAACGCATGCTTTGACTACTTTCACCGTTGAAGAATGCGCTTCGGAGGTAGCAGCAAAGTAGTAGAATGTTGAGACTGTGTGCATCCACAATAAATGTCACGTAGCTGTTCGAAAACGGGGCAGAACATAAAGAATAAAAGCTCTTTATCGACCATAAATAAAATGAACGGCACCTTGTTTTCTAGCATTCTCTGCACTGAGACAACCCATCAGGTGACAGACTCTAATCTGGAAGGGCTCATTGTAAAAGCGCGATCCGCTGTTTTAACCGGAGCGTCAGTGAGTGCGCCACGCCGGTATCAGAATTATTTTCGGCGCAGATAGCACACGGATAAAGTGTGTCGCCGTGATCGTATAATGGTTAGTACTCTGCTAGTTGTGGCCCAGCAACCTCGGTTCGAATCCCATTCATGGCATATAGTGTTTTATGGATTTATATTTCAGCTGCACCGGATATTCAACTTTTATGCTTTACTGCAAGAGCGAAAGCCGCCAGCGGTTGAAGTTCCTCTCTCCGCAATTCAGTTTCTCCTGGGAACATTCCATCTCGCTTTAATACGCACGATTAATTTCGAGATGAGCCGACACGACAAATCAGCACGTGGCAGAATGTAAACGAGATCTCTAATCAAGAAAGGAGCGAGAGAGAAAACGGGGAATTACAAACCAGTTAGCCTGACTTCGGTCGTGAGAAAGATGCTGGAGTCAATTATTAAATAGGTAATAATGGGGCATTTGGATAGCAGTAAAATGATTAGTCCAAGTCAACATGGATTTATGAAAGGGAAATCATGCTTGATTAATCTTCTGGAATTTTTTGAGGATGTGACGTAAAATGGTTGAAGGGATGCCAGTGGATGTAGTGTATCTAGACTTTTAGAAAGCCTTTGATAACGTCCCGCACAGGAGACTGGAGACTAAAATTAGAGCACATGGTATTCGGGGTAGGGTGCTGACATGGATAGAAAATTGGTTGGCAGACCGGAAGCAAAGAGTAGGAGTGCACGAGTCCTTTTCAGAATGGCAGGCGGTGGCGAGAGGAATGCCGCAAGGCTCGGTGTTGGGGCCGCAACTGTTTACCATATATATTAATGATTTGGAAGAGAGGATTAGGAGCAACACTAGCAAGTTTGCGCATGACACAGAGCTCTGTGGCAGTTTGAACTGTGAAGAGGATGTTAGGACGTTGCAGGGTGACCCTGACAGGTTGAGTGAGTGGGCAGATGCGTGGCAGATGCAGTATAATATAGATAAATGTGAGGTTATCCATTTTGGCGGCAAAAACAAGGAGGCAGATTATTATCTCAATGGGGTTACGTTATGTAAGGGGGAGATAGAGCGAGACCTGGTTGTCCTTGTACACCGGTCACTGGAAGTTGGCGTGCAGATACAGCAGACAGTGAAGAAAGCTAATGGAATATTGGCCTTCAAAACAAGAGGATTTCAGTATAGGAGTAAAGAGGTTCTTCTGCAGTTGTATAGGGCTCTGGTGAGACCACATCTGGAGTATTGTGTACTGTTTTTGTCTCCTAAATTGAGGAAGGACATTCTTGTGATTGGGGCAGTGCAGCTTAGGTTCACGAGATTGATCCCTGGGATGGCGGGACTGTCATATGAGGAAAGATTGAAAAGACTAGGCTTATATTCACTGGCGTTAAGAAGGATGAGGAGGATCTGATAGAAACATATAAAATTATAAAATGACTGGACAAGCTAGATGCATGAAAAATGTCCCCAATGTTGGGCGAGTCCAGATCCAGGAGCCACAGTCTTAGAATAAAGGGTAGGTAATTTAAGACTGAGGTGATAAACAATCTTTTCACCCAGAGTGTTGTGAATTTATGTAATTCCCTGCCACAGATGGCAGTGGAGGCCAAATCACTGGATGGGTTTAAAAGAGAGTTGAATGGAGCTCTAGGGACTAGTGGAGTCAAGGGATATGGGGAGAAGGCAGGCACGGGTAATTTATAGCGGACGATCAGCCATGATCACAAGGAATGCTGGTGCAGGCTCCTGCACCTATTTTCTACGTTTCTATGTTATCATTGATTGCTGCCCGGGTCGACAGTGTGTAAAATAGACAGAATTAGCAGAATTGTCTCGACACCTACATAGGATCTCCGCTCACTGAACCAGTCGCTCTCCGCAGCATGCTGGACTCACACTCTGCATTAGTGTCCCCGGGTATCCGTCGCACTGCGCGTCTGTCTCGTTGTCCCGCTCTCTATTACTGAGTGCAGACATCCACACCCAACCATCTGACCAGCTATCGGTAATCAGCGAACTTCTGATCATTCGACGGAATGGTCGGACATGCGAATACCTGTCGCTGTTTCCCAGGCTTTAGCTGTCGCTGTGCTCTGGGCATCGGCGGTCCATAGGCGGCTACCCAGCGCATATCCCCTGTGTGCACTGGTTGTGACACAGGGCAGTCTACGCTGGTCACTGGCCAGTAAATCTAGGTAATTCCTCCTACCCTGGGGCGTTGCCACCAGATGCGGGGGGGGGGGGGGTGGTGACGGGGGGTCGGATGGGAGGACAATGGGGGGACCGGTGTGGGGGAACTGCCATGCGTGACGGTGGGACAACAAAGGGAGACCCGGTAGGGGCACTCTAGTCTCAAAATCCTTTGCCGAGGGGATAAGCCCGCGTTTGTTTGTTAGTTCGTTCGTTCCTGTTAAGGTGCTGGGCATATGGCAGCCAACCGTCGCTTGTCATTTTTGTTTTGTTTTCACCTTTAATTTCAAGTTTTCGTGTACATTGTTGTACGTTTTGATAGCTGGCAGACCAATTTCCCTCCAAGGAGGAATATAGTTCCATCGTATCGTATCGTATCCTATCGCATGCCTCTTGATCGCAAATTCGTGGATCCGACGTTCTTTCTACAAGTGTACTTCTTTCTGGCCAGTGCTTCAAATTCTCTCAAAATCTCTTAATAAGGATGCCCGGGGCCACGGCCGCTGCCGGTCAACACCATCCTCTGTTGAACGTGTTGAAAATTCAGCGGCGACCAGAAAGACGCTACGACTCTTTGGGCGACTGAGGAGTCAACTCAGGACCATACTGGCGACATCGTGCGACGTGTCGCTGGGTGAAGCCAGTATGGTCGTGAGTAGTCGCCCAAAGAATCGTACCCTGTTCTGGCCGCCGCATTTGAGCAGGATCTTGATGAACTTTGCAAATTCGCTGAACAATGATAGTTAGGTTAACCGAGAACTTACCAGTTTTAAGTTTGATCTTTACTTTATTTGGAGTTACGATGTTACATGAAGGAGGCCGTCAGCCCACATGCGCGTCAATCTTCAAAGCAGCGGTGTGAAATCACAGATAACAGTAGTTGAACTAACATAGTAAGATTTGAGATGACTAGAACTAGATCTTTACCATACGAGGGTTGGGAGCGGAGAGCACGTAATCGCTCATCGTAACTGCTCATAAAATGAAGATCACATTTCAAACTGGTAAGTTCTCGTTTAATCTTACTATTTTACTTCGGAGTCATGTGAGTGATTGCGTGAAGATTTTAAAGTTCTGTGATTTCATGCCGTGGAAAAACGAGTCCACACAAGCACGACTGCATCAGTTGACCACAGATAAGGGAAACATTCGTAATGCATACAGACATGACATAGATTTAAAACATGCTAATGCTGATAAATCAACAAATAATAATAACAGTAACCCCCTCATCGGATGGGAAACTATAAAATAGAAACTAAAATAGAATTGGCAAATACGCCTGGTCTGGCAATGGGTTAAAATAAAATGTTGGACACCTTCTTAGTTATACCATCCGGCCGTGCATATCCCTTGCTGCTGATGTTGTAGTAGCCTTGGTGGAGTGAGATTAGAAAATTAGTATCTACTCCTGTATAAGATAAAACCCCGTATTAACCACCTGGAGGTGCTCTGAACTGATACCTTCTTATGAGTTTTTTTGTAACTAACAAACATAGCTAGTATCAGAGCCTCTAAGTCTCTAGATGACCTTGGCGTAATGTTGTAAATGTGTGACCACACATAACGGAAGGTGTATGGGGTATGCCATGAGAACTGGTTTGAGACCTGACACCCCTGGGCTGCCCTGCTTAACTAAATTGTAAACATGAAATATTATGTATATAGCAAGGTGTAACCATCCTGTCCAGTCGCAATGTATGTAATGAGCGGACCCGTGCGCAGAGGACAGCACCGGGGGGAGGGGGGGGGGGGGGGGGTGGTAACTACCTTATGAGAGCCGAACAAAAGATAGGGATATACATAGAAACATAGAAACAAAGAAATTATGTGCAGGAGGAGGCCATTCGGCCCTTATAGCCAGCACCGCCATTCATTGCGATCATGGATGCACTGGAGTTTAGAAAGATGAGGGGGGATCTTACAGAAACATATAACACTATAAAAGGACTGGACATGCTAGATGCAGGAAAAATGTTCCCAATGTTGGGCGAGTCCAGAACCAGGGGCCACAGTCTTCGAATAAAGGGGAGGTCATTTAAGACCGCCATTCATTGTGATCATGGCTGATCGTCCCCTACCAATAACCCGTGCCTGCCTTCTCCCCATATCCCTTGATTGCACTGGCCTTAGAGATCTATTAAACTCTCTCTTAAATCCATTCAATGATTTGGCCTCCACTGCATCCCCTATGGCAGGAAATTCCATAAATTCACAACTCTCTGGGTGAAAACGTTTTTTTTCTCACCTCAATGTTAAATGACCTCCCCTTTATTCTAAGACTGTGGCCCCTGGTTCTGGACTCGCCCAACATTGGGGACATTTTTCCTGCATCTAGCATGTCCAGTCCTTTTATAATGTTATATGTTTCTATAAGATCCCCCCCTCACCTTTCTAAGCTCCAGTGAATACAATCCTAGTCTTTTCAATCTTTCCTCATATGACAGTCCCGCCATCCCAGGGATCAATCTCGTGAACCTACGCTGCACTGCCATAATATAGCTGGAGCCCCGTGGTGAAGGAGTGTTAACAGAATGTCAATATCCCATACTTCCGTGTACTTGGGTCTGGGAGAACTTCTGATAAATATATTCTTAATAAACTGGACATCGTAGGGTGAGACCCGACAGAGCGGGTCCCGCTCGCTGCAGCAAATACGATGAGAAGCACGTTGGGCACAGTGAATGGGACTATAACTTAATTTATTGTCAAGGACCCACTATAAAATGAACTCTAAGACGTCAGTATTATATGTAATATAGCATTTAAACAGAACGATTCCCATCTCCTGAAAAGGCAATGTACTGCTTATTCGGCGCTCTCCCTGCACTCTGCAGTGAGCACATACATGGATCGGTCTAACAACCCGAGCCGCAGGAGCGGTCTTCTCAGATTTTATAAAGCTATGGATTGATTAATCATGCAGAGGCTGGTTACCCGAGTCCCAGGCTGAACCAGCAAAGTTTTATGTTTAGAAACCCCATATATGGTTCTATTATTATTCCCAACATCTGCGGGAAATCATGGCTGCATATGCCAGTCAGACAGTACGAGAACCCTGAAGCGGGATCTTGCTGCATTTATTGCAAAACCCGACTGATGAGGCAAAATGGAGAAACCACATAAAAGAACATTCCTCCCCCGTGTAGAGAGAATGCATCTCTCGCCACTGTGATGCCACATGTTTTTACAACTGGTGAATGAGCCTGGATGCAAACATATCGATATTGGGTGTGCCATCGAGCCATAATATCATAAAATACTTTGTGATCCAACATTCATTCTGTGTTGTCATTGATTTTCCTTCGGAGTCACGTGAGTGAAGAACCCCGCCAGTCGGCATTCCGGTCATTGTCTGACGCATGGCGCAGCGACCGGCTGGGAGGAGCAGCACTTCTCCAGCGGTAAGTTTGAAAAGCCTCAGGTAAGTGTTTAACTTCTCCGAGGTCTCTGCGTTTGGTCATTCTTGTTGCAGGAGGACAAGTGTAAACATGAAAAGATCCGGAACAGTGAGGCGAGCCGTGGCGCCAATATCTCAACTGCACGGGAGTGCGGGTAGCGGGCGGCCGTCTTGTTCATCAACGGAATCGTTGGTTGTTAAAACAACGACCACAGACTTGGTGTCGGAAAACACTGTGCCTACGCCGGAGGGGCGTGAGGCTACCGAAAAGTAGTTTAAATATATATATTTTTATTAGAAGCGATGCATATTACCAAGAATATAACAGTTTTTGAAATACACATTTAACTTGTTTCAAAAATTATACAGATACTACGAAATGATTTATGTATGCTTCTGTTTTTTTTTGGAAAGTAAAGAAGTAAAATAATAGATCTATAATCAATAGAGATAGTAATTAAATAATAATGATTATGATTATATCAGAAAAATAAAAAAATAATAATTAAAACAAATAAAGAACAATAAAGGAAAACAATTATTATATAATTAAAAAAAATGAAGTATACATCTTAACAATGAATTTCACATAACAATATCTATAGAGACGTATTTACAAATCCCAGAATATATCTTTTCATCTAATCCTACAACTGGGTACTTATTGAGTTACAATGCTGAGCTCAGCTACCCACTTTAAATAGTCAGTGAATGGAGACCATATTTGCTCAAAAAGTTCATATTTGTCCATTAGGACAAACCTGATTCTCTCCAAATGCAACGTCTCCGACATTTCCACTGTCCACATTTTAATTGTGGGGGATAATGTTCCAGAATTTTAATATTAATTTTTTTCCAATTATCAAACAGTAATCAAGAAAATGTCTTTGATTTACTGTTAATATTAGGTTTGAATCAGGAACTCCTAATATTATTAGCTTTGGGTCGGGGTCCAATTTAGTTTTAAGAACTTCAGAAATGATGCTAAAAATATCAGCCCAATGACTATTAAGTTTTATGCATGTTACAAAACTATGCGTTAAATTAGCTTCTGAATGCTGACATTTATCGCAAATAGAAGAGATGTTAGGAAAAATTCTATTTAATTTCGTTTTACTTTGTATTACTTTGAATTGTATCAAGGTATGTCTGGCATTTAACGAGCAACGGTGTATACATTGTAAACTTTCTTCCCAAGTATCTTTCATTATAGATAGGCCTATTTCATTTTCCCATATCTGTCGGTATGATTCTGTTTTTGGGACTTCCCTATCCAAAAGAGTATTATATATGTACGCTATTAGTTTTTATGTATTCGGGTGCTTGTTAAGCAATTCATCCAGTAATCCTGGTTCTCTATTCTTATAGTCTTGCATGTTTGACTTGATATAGTCTCTAATTTGTAAAAACCTAAACATGTTATTTGGATGCAATCCATAGATACCTTTTAACTCTTGAAATGAGAGAAATGTTCCTTTCCTGTAAAGGTGTTCTATCCTTGCAATTCCTAAGTTTTTCCAGTGTCTAAACCCCTTATCCAATATAGAAGGTTTAAATAAAGGATTATTCATAATTGGAAAACAAAGCGACATATTATCCAAATGTAAAGTCTTAACTATTTGTTTCCAAATAAGTCTATTGCTATTAATTATAGGGTTTTCCCCATAAGTTTTTTTTTGTACTTCCCTTGGAGCAAAGAGAATCGAACTTGTATCAAAAGGTAAACAGCCTTCCTTTTCCATCTTTAGCCAAACTGGTTCCTGATCCATTTTTACCAACCAAAAATTCATATTCTTCATCTGAACCGCCCAAAAATAATATAAAAAATTAGGTAGCGCAAATCCTCCATTTATCTTAGTTTTTCATAAATGTTTTTTACTTATTCTGTGATTTTTATAATCCCAAATAAAGCTGTAAACAATAGAATCGATTTAAAAAAAAAGGTTTTAGGGAGGTATAGAGGGATAGCTAGAAATAAATATAATAATTGTGGTAAAAAAATCATTTTGTATAGTATTTTTTCTGCCAATCATTGATATTGGTAGTGTTTTCCAGTATATAATATTCTTTTTTAGTTTATTCAATAAATGATGGTAATTTGATTTGAGTAAAAAAATATAAGATTTGGATACATTCATTCCTAGATATTTAATTTGGCCGTAACTATTTTAAATGGGAATTGTTGTAATATATTTGATTTTATTCCTGCTATAGCACAATTTCAATTGTATTCCAATTAATTCTAGATCCTGAAAATGTACCAAACATTGTTATAACATTAAGTAGATGAGGAATACTAATAACATATAACATATAACATATAACAATTACAGCACGGAAACAGGCCCTCTCGGCCCTTCAAGTCCGTGCCGAACAACTTTTTTCCCTTAGTCCCACCTGCCTGCACTCATACCATAACCCTCCATACCCTTCTCATCCATATGCCTATCCAATTTATTTTTAAATGATACCAACGAACCTGCCGCCACCACTTCCACTGGAAGCTCATTCCACACCGTTACCACTCTCTGAGTAAAGAAGTTCCCCCTCATGTTACCCCTAAACCTCTGTCCCTTAATTCTAAAGTCATGTCCTCTTGTTTGAATATCCGGTATTGTATTATATATTAAGACATCATCTGCATATAAAGATATATTATTCGTTGTGGTATTGGTATTGTATCCATATATTTCTGGCTCTGATCTAATCCTTTCGGCTAATGGTTCTATTGCAAGAGCAAATAATAAGGGTGATAACAGGCATCCTTGTCTACAACCTCTGTAGAGATTAAATTTGGCTGATAACATTTGATTTGTTAGTATTCTTGCTGTTGGGTTAGAGTATAACATTTTAACCCATTTACAAAATCTATCCCCCAGTTGAAATTTTTGCATTATCTTAAATAAGTAAGGCCATTGAACCTGATCGAATGCTTTTTCCGCATCTAAGGAGATGACAGCTAATTCAATATCATTAATTATTTTTGAATATATGATATTGAATAGACGTCTCAAGTTATAAGTGGAATGACATTTGGGAATTAAGCCTGTTTGGTCATGATGTATTAATTTATTAATCACTAAACTTAACCTTTGAGATACAATTTTAGTTAATATTTTTTGATCAGAATTTAGAAGAGCAATTGCTCTATATGACCCAGGATCTTCCAGATCCTTATCTACTTTAGGAATGAGTGTGATTGTAGACTCATTTACGGCTACCCAAAACTCTGTCCGGCCGATAGACTCAGACGAGTCCGGCCGAGAGGGTTCGACCCTAGAAATGGATACCGCGGAACGGGTATCCAGGATGGAGCTCCTCTTGGAGAGGATGCTCCATCCAGAGCGCCGGCCTCTCCAAGAGCTCGCGCCAGCAGCACCTGCCGGACTGCCAAGTGTCTTCCTGCAGGACGAGGAAAGTATACCGGGTCAGATTGAATCTGACGCCGTTTCACAGGTTTCAGCAATAGAGGCTGCCTCACGGGACGAGTTGCAAGAGCCAGAGGTCCTATTCCTGGCGGCCATGTTTACCGTCCCTACAGACTCTGGCGAGCCGCTTGGAGAAGGGCTGGCTGCCATCATAAATTACCTGGCTTCCCACCAGCTCCAAGAGCAGGCTATGGACACTACTGCCAAAAAGTCTGAGACCCCCGAGAACTGTATCCTGCTGAAGGTGCCGACAGTCAATCATACCATTTTGGGCCATATGGGGGCAAGCATCCGAGCGGAGGAGATTAAACTGCAGCGAATGTTCTAGCTCTTGGCGTCAGGAATAGGTCGGTAGATAGTGGGCTCCTGACTGAAGTCCAGCAGGATGCCCTAGCTCGTGTGTGCAATGTGCACTTTGAGATTAATTGTCTCGGAAAGAGCACCATCCGCCCCACCATTAATCCCAGGTTTGCTGCCTTGCGCAAGCCTGGCACCGTCCAGCCGCCGAATCTATTATTTGGAAAAGACCTGGCGAAAAGGGTAAGGGAGCTGGACAACGAAACCAACACCGTCGGGCTTATCAAGGCGCCAGTAAGAAACATAACTCTCCGACAGCAATACCCCTATAAGCGGTTTGCGAACCCGGGGCTGGGCAAGGACCAAGCCGACAATTTAATGTCCGCAACTGGCCCTCCCCAGCAGGAGCAAGGGGAAACATGCCTTTACAAACCAGGACCAGGCAAAGTGCACCGGTACCCATGGAGGTAGGTGGGACTGGCTCCTGTCGAAATATATTGCGAGAGAATTGCTCACCAGTTCGAGGGAGGTTACACAGGTTTCTGGGAGAATGGTGTAAAATAACTTCGAATGTGTTTATACTGCAGAGTATTCAAGGGTTTAAAATTGAATTTATTCCCATGCTGCGCCACCGACCCAGCACAAACCGAAACGGGCAGTTATCTTCTCATAAAAAGAGAAATTGATGATCCAAGCTGAAATTGCAAAACTACGTCTCAAGGGAGTAATTGAGAAAACAGTCTATCAGACCCATTAATTTGTGTCTAATGCGTTCCCTAGACCAACGAAGGATGGTGGGTGTAGAATGATATTGGATTTAACAGGACTTAATCCGCTTGTGCAGTATCAACATTTTGAAATGGAAACATTTGTTACTGCCAGGCAACTGCTTTCCAGGAGGTGTTATATGGCATGTATAGATCTTCAAGATGCGTATTCGGTGCCTGTTCATAAAGACTATCGCAGATATTTGAAATTTAACTGGATGGGACAATTGTGGCAGTTTCGAGCTCTACCTAATGGGTTAACCTCAGCCCCTCGCCTATTTACTAAATTGCTAAAACCAGTACTTGGGTTATTACGGTCACATGGCCATAAAATCATGGCCTATTTAAATGACATCCTAATCATTGGAAACACCTGTGACGAAGCTGAATTATCAGTCTCCGCTGTTCAACTCATGGTGTAGAGGCTAGGTTTCATTGTCCACCCAGTTAAATCGAAATTGGTGCGTGTTAACACAATTGACTATCTGGGTTTCACAGTTGATTCCAAGCACATGTCTGTAACTCTGCCCCAGGGCAAGAGAGTAGATTTAATTGAAGGCTGTATTAACCTCTTAAAGGGAAAATCATCTTCAATTAAACAGGATGCGAGCTTAATTGGTAAATTGGTAGCAGGTTTTCCAGCAGCCCAATAAGGACCTTTGCATTATCAGCATTTACAGAGAGCAAAGGTACAGGCACTGAGAATGCATGCAAACCACTACAATTGTCCCATGCACTTACTATCTGAAGCCATCGCCGAGATACAGTGGTGGATTAGAAACATATTAAATCGTTATGGCACAATTTTGACAAAAGCACCATCACTTATTTTACAGACTGATGTCAGTGCCCTAGGTTGGTGTGCTACTGATACCAGGTGTAGTTGTGGAGGCAGATGGGATATGCATGAGGCACAGATTCTCCAATCACATGGAATTAATTATATAGAACTGTTAGGAGCGTTTTATGGGCTCAAAGATTGTTGTACCACTAAGCATCACTTACATGTTCAGTTGCAGATTGACAACACCACAGCCGTGGCGTATGTCAAACGTATGGGTGGAATCAAGTCGAAATCATGTGATGGATTGGTTAACACTATTTGGCACTGGTGCATACAAAATAGTATTTGGATTTCAGCTCTCTACTTGCCAGGCATGCTCAATATGGTGGCAGACAACAGGTCACGCAAATTCAACGACAACACCGAGTGGATGTTCAATCGTGAAGTATTTGGTGAAATTGTCCTTTGGTATGGGATGCCATATATCAATTTGTTTGCATCCAGACTTAATCACCAGGTAACGAAGTATGTTTCATGGGAACCAGACCCAGGGGCAGTGGCGGTAAATGCATTCTCACTGCACTGGGGCGGAATGTTTTTATATGTTTTTCCACCCTTCTGCCTCATCAGCCGGTGCATGACTATGATCAAGCATGACTCCGCTACCGGGGTTCCGATAGTGCCCGACTGGCCTACACAGCCATGGTTCCCACTAATTTCGGAAATAACCACGCACCCTAACGTGCTGGTTCCAAAACGTGTAATTTTTTGGTGCACCCTGTGACTGGGGTCCCACACCCATTCGTGCAAATTTGTTGATTTTCAGATTTTAAAAAGGCCGTACCTGGGTCTGGGACTGTCCAATCAGACTGTGGAGACCATTACATCATCCTGGAGGGATAGCACAAAAAGACAATACCTCTCCCATATCAGGAAATGGGAGGAATTTTGCTTACATGGGAACATCACTTATCGCACGGCCTCCATCCCAGATGTGCTAGAATTCCTATCCCACTTACACTCCAATGAAGGGCTGAGGTACAGTGCCATAAACAGCGCCAGGAGTGCCCTGTCAGCGTACTTGTGCCGGGGGTCAGATCTCCAGCCTTTAGGGTCCCACCCGTTAATATCAAGATTCATGAAGGGTGTGTTTAATTCCAATCGGCCTAGGCCTAGGTACTCTTAAATCTGGGATGTGAGCATGGTACTCACAGTACTCCGTCAATGGGGAACAGCCACATCGTTGTCCTTACTAAGAATCACCCTCAAACTGGTCATGCTCATGGCGCTTACGTCAGCGCAAAGGTTTCAGACTCTCCACAAACTGCGTCTGGACAGGATGGTGTCATCACATGACGTTACTCTTCACGTCTATGACTTACTCAAATAGAGCAGACCAGCGGTGTCAGGATACAAGCTTGTATTGTCAGCTTATCCCGCAGATTCACGCATGTGTGTAGTGGAGCATTTTTTAAGCATTATAATGACGTTACGAAGAGCCTCAGAGGGTCCGAGGTAGTACTACTTATAAGTCACAAAAAGCCACATAAGCAAGTGTCATCTCGGACCATCTCACGATGCCTGAAGCAAGTCCTGGGAAGTGGAGGAGTTATTACTCAAAACTTTAAATCTCACTCCACCAGGGCAGCATCGACGTCAGCGGCGAGGGCAATGGACGTCCCTCTGGACCACATCCTCGCGGCCGCAGGATGGTCAAATGAATCGACTTTTCAGAGGTTCTACAACAAGCCGCTTGCTGAATCCGGGGTGTTCGCCCACCCTGTGTTAAATTTTGTTTCATAGCTTCTCCCTGGCAGAGCAGAGTTGCTATTGTATATATGTTCTGTTAGTTGTGAATTAAAACATTAACATGTTAATCGGTATCGTGAATCAATGTTGTTACTAATTCACTCCTCCTGAATCAACTGCTGCAGTGTGATACGCCTGGATTTGGATCGGCGTGAAATCACAGACCTTTAAAGTCTTCACGGAATCACTCACGTGACTCCGAAGTAAAATAGTAAGATTAAACGAGAACTTACCAGTTTGAAATTTGATCTTTATTTTATGACGAGTTACGATGAGCGATTAAGTGCCCACCGCTCCCAACCCTCATATCATGTAGCTCATCTGGTAGTTCTAGAGTTATAATCTTACTATAATATTTCGATTCTTGTTCTCTGTGATTTCACACCGCTGCTATGAAGATTGACGCGCACGCCGCCTGGTGGGGTTCTTCACGCAATCGCTCATCGTAACTCCTCATAAAATATAGATCAAACATCAAACTGGTAAGTTCTCGTTTAATTTTGCTATTTTACGTGATTATACACCAGCGCCAAATGAGGTTGTGTAAATTATGACAGGATACTTTGAATTGATTTTACCCATGTGACTAACATATGCCACCACCACAGTGTATCAACTTGGAACTGAGCATGCAGATTATGCATATCGCACAATAACACTTTAACCCATAATATGCACCTAGTGTCTATAGGTAGTTGATACCAACAACTGAAGAATTGGTGATTCATGCAAATCCCATCCGCCTCCGTTACTAGAGATGGCAATCGTAATTTTCCATCGTTGAGCACTAGCATCTGTTGGTAATATAACTGAAGATTTATTGACCAAAACTACTGGAGCAATGCTGAATATAGTTCGTCCACCATTGTGACTTTGGTAGCTTCTGCTGGTAATTGCCAATTGCACGATGAATAGAAGACTGCTTGATAACAAGGTTGTGACAGGCTTCTATTGATTCCAATCCGTTGCCCCAGGGCGGAGTCCAGATACATTAATAGTTAAAGGTAAATCCGAATAATCAATAACTCTAGTTGGTATCAACTTAAATTTGACTGGATGGCTGAGGAACCTCAATTCCTCAAATATAGTTGCAGCTGAAACAGTTGATTTTAGCAAAACACAGCGTTAGAATTATCATCCAGATTAATTTAAAATGTCTCCGATGATCCCTGTCAATGGGACCTGAAAAGTATGCATCTTTGATATCGTTGCATGCCATAAAGATGCTGAGGAAATCAGTAGTTAGACAATAACGAAGTTCCATATACTGAAACGTCTATGTTGCACATGGAAGTTAAATCAATTATGAACCGACATCCTCCACCTTTCACAATCAACAGGCCACGTCTGCCATAATTCAGTGCCTGCCTTGAACGACAACTCTGGCCAGATTTCCGGGCCTGTCTCTAAAGGTAATCCTGGCCATAATACTGAGCCTGCCTCGAAAGACAACTCAGGCCATAATACTGGGCCTGCCTTGAAAGACTGCTCCGGCCATAATTCTGAGCTTGCCTCGAAAGACAACTCTGGCCATATTACCGGGCGTGTCGCGAAAGGCAATCCTGGCCGTAATACTGAGCCTGCCTCGAAAGACATCTCTGGCCCCAATTCCAAGCCATGCTTTGTACCCTTGTATACTGATGAGTAACAATCAATCACATGTTATCATTTTAGTATATAACTGATATGCATCTCATGTTATCATTCTCATTTGTACAAAACAAGTGTAAATATTACCAACTTGTAAATGGTCCGTTTACCTCATGTTTCGGAAGCACCATACCCACCTCCCTCCATTGTTACCGGTGGTCTTATGCTAAGCCCAAAGGCCCCTGATATGTGTTCTATTCCCCTCCTTGCTTGGAGAGTAGGAATGGCGATGTATGTGGATTCAATATTTCCTGAGACCGGCCTGGACCTTGGCCTGAAAGACCACTGCCCAACTTTCAAGCCGCCACCAGCTTCAGTGAACTGCTTACTGCCGATGAGGCGTGGGGGGTGTCATCGCCGATACGATGAAGCTTGCTTCCTTATCCAGGTATACCTGTTGGATAAGTCTTATCAGGACAGAAGATTCGGCGGCTGGTTTCATTCCCTGGATTTCATGCACCCTCCAATGTTACCCCTGATAGCTGTGTTCACTGCCGGCACTTGTAGCGTGAGGGGAAGTCTGGCCCCTTCCGGATTTTCTGCCTACGGCTGCAACCAATTCTTCCGGCAGTAACCCCTTCGCTTGCGAATATATCCTCGCACTCCCCTCCACAGAGAGGGAGAGTCGTAGGCAGCCCTGAAAACAGGAGCTGCCGCAGGCCCCTGAGGATACCTGCGCTGACACCTTCGGACCTATATCAGGATTTTTGCTCTGGATCAGACAGAAACTGACGCTGAATGCTCCCCTCCTCAGAGAGGGAGATATTGTGTTACCCTGAAAAAGGTACCACTGCCACTGCCGCTGCTGCGGGCCCCCGAGGAGACCCGCGCTGATAACTCCCTCCTTTGGAGTATATCACTGTGGAGCACCTCTCCATCAGGTGCTCCATGTGGGTTTAGGCGTCCTCAGACGCTACCCCTTGAGGGAGGGGAACCCTCTTTGCCCGACTCGCCCGAGTCCCCAAGGCCTGACCGGATTCCTCGTGGTTTGACCCCGTCTCTGGGTGTCTGGGAGCCGCTGACCGCACTGTCAGCGACTCGGGTGGCGAGACCGGCTTACTGCCAGTTTTACCCCTTTTCTGGGGGAACCATAGCGGTCTGGTAGCTGCTGCTCCCATTGTCAGCGACTGGGGTAGCGAGACCAACTTTCTCTTGGTCTACCCCCTTTCTTGGTGAACCACCACTCGCACTCCCCTGCTGGGTGTCGCTGACCTCCTTGTCAGCGACTTGGGATCCGAACCCGACCACCGTCGGCTACCCGCGCTTCCGCGGTCCGGACCGGGATCTCCCCACGGTCCATAACCGGTTGCCCCGCGGCCCGTCCGACCTCTCCCCGAATCTAGCAGGCAAACTGTATAAGGAGCTTCCTGCAACACAAAAAACAAAACCTAGAAATAAATGTTAAATTTACCTTGCAGGCCAACTAACCGCTGACAGGAGCAGCGCGCCAGCAAGTCAGTGCTGCGCAATGCGCTAGACATAATGACGCGCATGCGGGCTGACGGCCTTCTTCAAGTAGTCACTCACGTATCTCCGAAGAAAAATTAATGTAGTTCAGTTTAGTTAAGTTTATTATCACGTGTACCGAGATACAGTGAAAAGCTTTTCGTTGCGTGCTAACAAATCAGCGGAATAACTGCACATTATTACAATCTAGAATCCACAATGTACACATATATAATAAATGGACTGATGTTCGGTGCAAAAAGTGATGCATGGCTCAGTTCCTCTTGGCGGAAGTTCAGCTGTCGTAGTCGGCAGGATTTGAACATGCGCGGGGAATCCCCAATGGATTTCTAGTCCATCGCCTTAACCACTCGGCCACGACTACACACAAGTGTCGGTGTTACATTTTGGGAATCTAAACCAGGACAGGGCCCTCTTAACGAATGGTAGAGTTATGTCGAGTGTTGTGGGGCAGAGGAAACTAAGATTTCAGGAACGCCACATGTGGACATTTGTGGGGAATAATTATTTCGGCTCCCTGCAGAGTATTGCATAGGAATTGGCACTTTATGTTACAGTAATACAAGATATTGGTCAGACCACGTGTGGAGTGCTGTGTTCAGTTTTGGTCAACCTGTTATAAGAAAGATGTTGCAGATGAAAAAGGTGCAGAAGATATTTACGAGGATGTTGCCAGGATGCGAGGGCCTCGGCTATATGAGATTTTAAAAAGGCTAGCGTGTTTTTCATTGTAGCGTTGGAGGATGGGGTATGATCTCATAATGGTGAATACGATGATGAGGGAAATACATAAGGTAAATGCACAGTCATGTGTCCAGAGTGCGGGAACCAAAGAGCACACACCCATCGTGGTAATCCCTATTTTATTACTGAACTCTATGCATAAAGCTTTACCATAGGCACTGTAGTCTTGGACGGCACTGATGACAATCTCCTTAATCAGTAGAGCACCCCCCACACTCATTTACCTCCATTCGTATCTCGCCTACAGTACATGTAGGCTTAAACATCACACTGTCAGTCCCGCCACTCTTTGCGCCAGGTTTCTGTAATGGCCTCAACGAGCCAGTCGTAAATAACTATCCACGCCCTGAGTTCCTCCACCTCACCCGTCAGGCCTCTCACATTGAAATAAACGCAATTGAATGTCAAAGTGCTTCCTTGCTCCGCGGCGGGCTCCTGCCTACGTTATCTACTGAATTTGTTTACAACAACTTCCAGCGCTTATCTGCTCCATCCTGCATTGCACATGCAAAATCTGGTTTAAAATATTCCGAGTAGGACTCGTAAACCTGCCAGGATTTTCGTTCCTCCTGTTCAGATGCAGCTCGCCCCCCTTGTACAATCCCTCATAAGAGATCTCAATGATTGAACATTCAGAATACCCGCCCCCTGCACCAACACCTTACTAGAATCCGCAGCGGTCGGTTGCGGTGTAGTGTTAGCGGTAGAAGGTGGAACGCACCGTCGAGGCCGTCGCGGAGCAGTAGACACCCGGCTGATTGTAGCGCTGTCCTGTTGCTTGGTGAACAACAGCTGGTCCGCTCGCTCGGCTAGTTGCAAGGGGTCGGCGTAGTCGCAACCGGTGAGGAGCAGCCGGATGTCGAGGAACGCCTGCTCGGAAAGAATACAAGGCTGGTGACCGTCCATCAGCGAAAGCATCTCGCTCATCTGTACAGATCACCAAGGCCCATATGCAGGATCTTCGCGGCTCGAGCGCGGCGGCTGAACCTGAAAGTATGCAGAGGCAGTGCCGTGAGACCTTCATACTTGTTCTAGGCAGGCGGATGTTTAATGAAGCAATCGGGCGGCGGTTTCTTGGTTCAGCGCGCCGATCATGTAGACATATTTAGTCGAATCAGCCACAAATTGCCGAATTTGAAATTGGGCCTCAAAGTGCTGGAACAACACACGAGGCTGTACTGCCCAGAAAACAGTCAGTTTTAGAGAACGTTCGGATGGACGGGGTTAAAACTGTAGTGAGACTAGGCAGGAAGAACAAAATGTGCTTTATTAACGAAACAACACTCGAACAACACGTATACTTGGTCAAGAATAAACGGTCTAAGCTCCTGTCGTCATGAGGAGCACTACCTACTGACCATGATGGTGAGGGATGGAATTCAGTCCCTTGCGAACGACGACCTAGGGACTGACGAGGTAGTCACTGTGGATTGAGTTGAGGAATTGTAAAGGCAAGAAGACACTAATTGATATTATCTACAGACACCCTAATAGTAGCCCGGATGTAAGGTGTAATTTGCAGCAGGAGTTAAAACGGGCATGTAACAAAGGTAATTACACTTTGGTGATGGGGGATTTCAATATGCAGGTAGACTGGGAAAATCAGGTTGGTTCAGGACTCCAAGAGAGAGAGTTTATCGAATGCCTCCGAGATGGATTCTTGGAGCAGCTTGTATTGGAGCCGAACAGAGAAAAGGCAATTCTGGATTTAGTGTTGTCTAATGAACCAGAGTAAAGAGGTTCTTCTGCAATTGTAAAGGTCTCTGGTAAGACCACATTTGAAGTATTGTGTACAGTTTTGGTCTCCTAATTTGAAAAAGGTCATCCTTGTGATTGAGGCAGTGTAGCGTAGGTTCATGAGATTGATCCCTGGGATGGCGGGACTGTCATATGTGGAGAAATTGAAACGCTGGCGTTTAGATGGATCATATAGAAACATATAAAATTATAAAAGGACTGGACAAGCTAGACGCAGGAACAATGTTACCAATATTAGTTGAGTCCAGAACCAGGGGCCACAGTCTAAGAATAAAGGGGAGGCAATTTAGATGAGGTTTGGGACTGAGGTGAGAAAAAAACGTTTTCACCCAGAGCGTTGTGAATTTATACAATTCCCTGCCACAGGGGGCAGTGGAGGCCAAATCACTGGATGGATTTAAGGGAGAGTTATATAGAGCTCTAGGGGCTAGTGGAATCAAGGGATATGGGGAGAAGGCAGGCACGTGTTATTGATTTGGGACGATCAGCAATGATCACAATGAATGGCGGTACCTGCTCGACGGACCAAATGGCCTACTTCTGCACCTAGTTTCAATGTATAAATGTAACAACTGAGAAATACCGTCACACCGCCGGGGAATTGAACCCCGGTTACCCGCGTGACAGGCGGGGATACTAACCACTATACTAACGAGGACCCTTTGAGCATTCTACCAAGTTTTACATAATTCTGTCTTGTAGCAGTTACGTTTCCTTCTACCTTCGGACATTTATCTCAGTGGCTGGTCTCGGTCTCTTCCGCTCTCCAGTCACTTATTTAACTACAGAGTCCTATTGAATTATTTTATATGAGGCGCTTTTACTTTTATAGAAACATAGAAACATAGAAAAGAGGTGCAGGAGTAGGCCATTCGGCCCTTCGAGCCTGCACCGCCATTGAATATGATCATGGCTGACCATTCAACTCAGTATCCGGTACCTGCCTTCTCTCGTTTTATAAACGCGTGTCACCGAAACTGCGAGCCCTAATGTGTTTTTGCTGACGCAAAACAGCAGCCGGACTGTGGTTGAACCACTCACTCACATTGCACTGGAGGAGCTTCCGTTCCCCACTCGCCCATGGAACAGCAAGGTCAAATGGTGTGCACGACTGTCTACTTTCTAAATAAGGTCCTGACCCGAAACGCCATCCATCCTATTTCTCAAGAGATGCTGCCAAACCCGATGAACTACTCCTGCAATTTGTGCCTGTCTTTGCTGTAAACTAGCATCTGCAATTCTTTGTTTCTACATTTCGTCTGGTTGATACGGGTTCCATTTCTGCCCATCGTGATTTGCGTAATTCTGATGAACCTGATGAATTTTGAAGTGTGCAGATCCTGCCCCAGCCGCCTTCATGAAAACATTCACTTCGGTGCTTCTCTTTCAGTGTGAAGAGCGATTTAATCTCCATTTAATTCATTACGAGACAAAGTGGGACCTGTTGGGTCCCAGTCACACGGGAAGCCTGTTCCCCACCAACGCAACCCATTCCCCAACGCAATATTCCACCATTCACCTGTTCCCCCAACGCGACCCGTTCCCCCAATGCAATGTTCCACAACTCTGTGGAGGGGCTGTGGTTGAGAGGGTGTGTGGGGGAGGGAGTGTGCGGTGGAGCGGGTAGTGTGGGGGAGTGTGGGTTGCGCGGGAGGGGTGTGTGGAGGAGGTGGGGTCTGGGGGGTGCGGTGGGGTGTGTTGGGGAGGGGGGTGGTGGAATGGGGGTGTGGTGTGTGGGGGAGGGGGCTGGTGTGGGGGAGGGAGGGTGTGGTGGAGCGGGGGTTATGGGGGAGGGGGGTTGTGCGGGAGGGGTGTGTGGAGGACGTGGGGTCTGTGGGGTGGGGTAGGGCTGTGTGGGGGGGGTGGTCGCTGATTGGGGTGAGGGGGAGGGGGCTCGTGTGGGGGAGGGACTTCTGGTGGAGGGGTTGTGTGGGGGGCGGTGTGTGGGGGAGGGGGTGTGAGTGGTGTGTGGCGGGGGAGGGGTGGGGAAGGAGAGGGGGAGGGGGTGTGTTGAGGGCATGTGGGGGAGGGGGAACCTTCAAAAATTTCATAACCTTTGTACTATTTCGCCGATTGGAACAAAACGTATTTGACTTGCAGCAGAGGAGAATGGCGAGTAAGGTGGCGAACAATCGTAGCGCTGTGGGGGGGGGGGGGGGGGCGTTTTCCGCACATTTAATTACAATGCTGACAGGAAATGGTCAAGATAAGAGTTTTAGTAATATATAGGTAGATTATTCCCTGTGATTTGGTCAGGGATGGAATCCCATCCCACGCCTTTACCCGATTCGGTGCGGCATCGTGCACATTCCCCCGACAAACTCAGTCACATCCCAACATGGCCCGACGATTGGTTCACATCGAGTTCCGTCAGGTAGCTATCAATCAGAAGGCTCTCGACCCGAAACGCCACCCATTCTTTCTCTTCAGAGATGCTGCCTTCCCTGTTGATTTACTACAGCTTATTGTGTCTATGTTCCGTTTAAGCCAGTATCTGCAGTTCCTTCCTATGCTATTCATTGAGTGGACTCTCTCTCTCCTCACTCTCGCTCCATTCCGAATTGGACTTCCTACGCTCCTTTTGTATGGACTAAACAGAAACGGAAACTTCTGCCCAGTATGTCCATGCCGACCATATATTACCCATCACTGTTCTGCACCAAAGAGCAGCTTAGATACATCGATATATAGGTACACCGTGTGCGGACGTGGCGTCGAAGAACCGGAAGCCGAAGAAAACAAGTGGAAGCCAAATAATCGAATGGAATCGAAGCCTAAACGCCAACTAACCAAAAGGCTACGTCGCCTGAACGCAAAATCCCCGAACGTCCGCTCTGCCGAAACGCCACTTAACCGAAAGTATGTGTGGCCTACAAACTAACCGAATGCCCGCTCAACAGCAAAATAAAATAACGCACATGACATCGCCGGGGGGAGGGGGAGCGCGACTTGTCAGCAATTTTCCAGACCACCGCGTCCATCACATGGAGACGACAGGGTGGGGGTCATTTTCCCACACATGTCATAGGTGACTGGGCACTCTGAACCCGAGCACCAAGTTGTAAGCGGCCGAAGGAGCGCATCCCTCATAACAGACCCCACTCTCCCACGGCCGCCCTCCGCCTCCCGTGCTGCCGCACTGTGACGGGCTGTGGGTCGGCAGCGCCTAGTGGAGCAGAGGTGTATGACAGGATGGCCCCTCCGCTCACCCAGAGTCACTGACCGCGATGCACCGCCATCGGACCCCAACCCCCACACCAGTGTGATCCCCCCTCCCCCCCCCACCACAAACGATCCCCGGACCTGACACTCGCACCGGGTCATTCACCCCCACCCCGGCCGCGGGAACAGACGACTCGGGGCATGGTAAATCGCTTTTAAAACATGGGGGGGGGACACAAAATCCCTGGCGGGCAGATGACAAGTGTGCATGACAACGAACAATTTGATCTCCGTCCGGTTGCTGCGGAACGCACAGAAGCTCCCATGCTCAAAACACCAGATAATCTGTAAATTGTTTTGACTGAAGATGGACACTAAAAGCTGGAGTAACTCACTTCCGGTGATGAGGCGAGTAGACGGTTGCTTAATCTCGAGCTCCCGATAGCAAGTTTAAAACTAGCCTCACTTAATTCACTAATTGCCACTTAATTCACAGTTTTCTGTACTGGAGAGCGACAACTAGAAGTCAAAAGGAACGTGACGGACGATAATGAAATAATTCACCGGAGATGGACAAAGCTCAAAGCTCAAAGCTCAAACGATGACTCGGCAGAAACCGTGCGCTCAATGCTCCACAATATCAGTAAGGAAATACGTGACTTCAGGGCTGAATATAAAGTGGACTTACATAAATTTATAGAAGGACGCAAAGAACATATGAAAGCCGAACTCAAAGATCTGAAGCCAGAAAAATACCATAAACTCTCTGTTAACTCCAAACAAATAAATCCACGCCCACGAAACTAGGCTAAACAAAGCAGAGGCACGAATCGAGGAGGCTGAGCCAATTAGCATGGCTGTGAAAAATGTGCTGTTTAAATCTATGAAAAAACAGAACGTCATACAAGAAAAACTGACTGATTTGGAATGACGGTCTAGACTAAATAACATTCGCATCGTGTCCAAAGAGAAAGAAAGCAAATCCATGTCTGAATTGGTGGAGCAACTTTTGAAAACTGAACTCACAATAACAACGGACACCAACGTACGGATCCAGCGCGTGCACAGAGCTTCGGCTCGCAAACGGAACGTAACGCACCACCTAGGTCCATAGCGGTAAATTTCCTGGAGTTTAATACCAAAGAAATGGTATTGAAAAAGGCCAGGGGAAAGAAGATACTGGTTGACTGGCGACGACTATGAATTGACCACGACTGCGCAACGGAGGTTGTCCAGAAGCGCAGGCATATAAGGGTATAAAGAGGGCCCTGAAGGAGAGAATTTTTCTGGAAGAATCTAACTTGCTTTCTTATAACACCCAAAATAAAAAGCAGACAACTTTCTGTACAACAACACTGTTGGAGGCTGTGCGGGAATATGGAGGCAAACCACTCGCATATTTTCTGGAACTGTATAAAGATAAGGTCATACTGGGAAAATGTTAACGCAGTTGTAAAAAAATATCTTGGGTTATAAAATCACAAATACCTGCCCCGTGATGTAACAGGGGAACATTAAAGATATTGTAAAGATAGAAGATACCTATTTGATCAAAGTTTTGCATGCAGCAAGTAAGAAGGCGATTACCATCCAGTGGCTTCATGAAAAAGTCCAAAACAGGAACAGTGGTTAGAAATTGTGCGAGACATCTTTACTATGGAGAAACTGACATTTTCCTTGAGAGTCAAGAATAATTCATTTGAGAAGATCTGGGAAAAATCGACCGTTTATTTGAGCCATGACACCAACTAGATAAATGCCGAGCTCGATATGGGAGGATTGCGTTATATAGAACTAGATGGTATGTTTGTGTGAATACTGAAATATCTCCAGATCACTAATCAATGTAACGTTTTTTGTTTTTTAAATTTTGTAAGTGAACCACACGGTCTTATTCCATTTTTTAATTTTTAAAAAAAATTTTCCCTATCTATTTTGTTTTTGATTGATGTTTTTCTTATTTTGTTTTAATTATGGTGACGGTGTTGCACTGTTTTGTATATATCTCTGTGAAAAATTAATACAAATTTAATAAAAAATTAAAAAAGCTGGTGCAACTCAGTGGAACAGGCAGCATCTCTGGAGAGAAGGAATGCGTGACGTTTAAGGTCGAGACCATTCTTCAAAGCTTCGACCCGAAAAGCCACCCACTCCTTCTCTCCAGAGATGCTGTCTGTCCTACTGATTCACTCCAGCATTTTGTGTCTATCTTTGGTGTGACAGTTGTCTCATTTCATCGGCTTCATGTATTGCGCCCATGGAAGAAACTGGCACTGACAGCGGTCCATGTGAAAGGGCAGCATATACCAACAATGAAGGTACTATGAAATGAACAGGGTTCAGAGGGGGTTTACGAGGATGATCACAGGAATGAGTGGGTTAACACATAATGGACTCAGCCACTACTCACTGGAGTTTAGAAAGATGAGGGGGCACCTCAATGAAACTGACCGAATAGTGAAAGGACTGGATAAAGTTCATGTGGAGAAGATCTTTTCTACTCGTGACTGAGTCTAGGACCCGTGGTCAGAGCCTTAGAATTAAATAACGTTCCATTAGGAAGGTGACGAGGATAAATCTCTTTAGTCATAGTGTGGTCAATCTGTGGAATTATTTGCCTCATAAGGCTGTGGAAGTTAAGTCAGTGAATATATGTAAGGCAGAGATAGATATATTCTTAATTAATACAGGTGTCAGGGGTAATGGGGATAAAGTATTATAATGGGGTTAGTATTGAGAGATAGATCAACCGTGATTGATTTGATGAATAGACTTGAGGGGCCGAATGGAAACATTCTACACCTATCCTTTATGATCTTATGAACTTATGACCTTATGACATGGTAGGCCGTTGGGCCGGTCGATGTGCTTCTCTTTTCTGTTCATACCAAATATTCAATGAAACTATCATTTCAACTCTTTGCACAGTATCAGATGCCTCTGCGTTCAGCAAGATGTAGCGATAAGTCCAAGATTCTCATATAGGTGAGCTTTACTTTAGACATACAACTTGCTAACTGAGATACACTAATGAGATACTGACATACCAACTGAGAAATACAACCTACTGAGATGTCACCGACCAGCGATCACCATACACCTGTCATACCCTACACACTAAGGGCAATTTACATAAGTGAATTAATCTACAAAGCGGCACATCTTGGGAATGTAGGAGGATATAGCTCTTAAGGCTATCAAGGGATATGAGGAGAAGGCAGGAACCGAGTACTCATCCCGAATGATCAGCCATGATCATATTTAATGGCATTGGTTGCTCGACGGGACAAATGGCCTACTACTGACCCTATGTCCAATGTCTCTATATAACAACTGATTCTTTGTTGCTGTCACCATTTCTTAATCAAAATGTTCAAAATCCGATTTGGACTTCCGGTTACATTTAGAAACAGAAATACCGTCTCCCCGACGGGGAATTGAACCCCGGTCACCCCTGTGACAGGCGGGGATGCCAACCACTATACCAACGAGGCACCATTGTGCATTCTCCCTAAATTTGCATAATTCAATCTGGAAGTCGTTATGTTTCCTTCTACCTTCGGATATTTATGTCTGCCTGATTTGTGCGGTATCGGTTTCGGTCTCTTCCGCTGTCCAGTCACTTGTTCAAGTGCAGTCCTATTGAATTATTCCATATGAGATGCTTTTCTTTTATCTTTCGAAAAATAAAAGGTATTAGTGTTTAAAAAATGTTGAGATTCTGGGTGGGGAGAGAAATTAAGTACGTATATCAACACTTTTTGTTTTTTTTTCTTTTTTTTTCTTTTTTTTTAACGTTTTTATCTTTTTATGTCTTTAAGTTTTTACTTACTCACGCATTGGCTACACTCATTTGGTAGTTTAGGGGTTCTATTATTACGCATTCACCTTCTCTGCCATTTTCTTTCTTTCTTGCTTTTCCTCTCTTTTTCTACTTCATCTTTGCTAAAATTAAAGCTGTACAATAAATGTACTATGTCATATGCCGCATATGTCATATGCCGCATGTGGCAGGGAATCAAAATAATCACGGACTATGAGACTGCTCCACCACCCTGTGATGACAACATTGAGTTCCTCAATTAACTCAACAACTATTTTGGACGGTTAGAGGCATTAGATAACACACCTGCAAGTAAAGGTATTCCTCACTGTGATGAACAGGCACTCAGTCTGGACATAGTGGATGTACGGAGGACCCTAAAAGGAGTGAACGCACGAAAAGCGGCAGGCCCTGATAACATACCAGGGCGGGTGCTCAGGGAATGTGCTGATCAGCTGGCACATGTCCTTACGGACATACTTAACACCTCGCTGAACCAGGCTGTCGTCCCATCATGTTTCAAGACTGCCACCATCACACCGTTGCCAAAAAAATCCAACATTCAATGTCTCAACGACTACCGCCCTGTAGCACTCACCCCCATAATGAGGAAGTGCTTCAAGAGGCTGGTCAGGGACCATATTACCTCCAGACTCCCCTCCACACTTGACCCATACCAGTTTGCTTACAGGCCAAACCGCTCCACAGAGGACGCTATATCCTCCGTACTACTTCTGAGCCTGGAACATTTAGAGGAGAAGAACACCTATGTGCGAATGCTGTTCGTGGATTTTAGTTCAGCATTCAACACAATTATCCCTCAGCACCTGATAAGCAAACTGGTTCCATTGTGCCTCAGCACCCCCATGTGTAACTGGCTACTGGACGACTTCCTCACTCACAGACCCCCGTCTGTGAGGGTTGGAAATAACACCTCTAACATCATCTCTCTGAGTACCGGCTCCCCTCAGGGCTGTGTCCTGAGTCCATTGCTGTTTACCCTGATGACCCACGACTGTTGTGCCAGGTTTAGTACAAACCACATCATGAAGTGCGCAGATGACACAACAGTGGTGGGCCTCATCAGGGACGACAATGAGCTGGCTTACAGGGAGGAGGTGAAACAACTGGTGGACTGGTGCAATACGAACAACCTGATCCTGAATGTCGAAAAAACAAAGGAGGTTATCGTCGACTTCAGGAAAACCCGGCACAGTCCCACACCACTTCACATCAATGACAGCGATGTGGAGGTGGTCAGTAGCACTATGTTCCTGGGGGTGCAGATCACTAACAGTCTGACCTGGTCAAATAACATCTCATCAACAGTTAAGAGAGCGCAGCAGCGGTTGCACTTTCTGCCCCGGATGAGAAGAGCTCACCTCCCCCATCCCATCCTCACCACTTTCTACAGGGGCACCATAGAGAGTATTTTGACCAGCTGTATCTCTGTCTGGTTTGGGGACTGTAAAGCCTCTGACTGGAAGTCCGTGCAGAGAGTGGTGAGGGCAGCGGAAAAAATCATCGGGACCTCTCTCCCCTCAATCGGGGATATTGCGACCAAACGTTGCGTGTCTAAGGCCAGCAGTATTATGAAAGACCCCACACATCTCCATCACGGACTGTTCACTCTGCTGCCCTCGGGTAAAACATATCGCAGCATAAGGAGCAGAACATAAAGGTTCTGCAACAGCTTCTTCCCACGAGCCATCAGACTCATGAATGCCATGTAATGGGCTGCCACCATTGTCTATTTATTCTTTTATCCTTTTTATACATTTTATCCATGTTTATCCGTCTGTTAATTATCGTGTTGCACAGGGAGCCAAATGTAACAGAATTTCGTTTGGAATTGCATATATCGATGTAATTCTAAATGACAATAAAATTTGTTTGACTTTGTTTGACTTTGACTTGTACTTGTGTACTCTGCTTCTAATAAAAATATTTATAAAATGAAAATTTAAAAAATGTTGAGATTCTCTCTTCTGAAGGCCACGGCCCTTGCGGAGGAACTATAAAACCCGGAAGTGTTGAGCGCCTCAGTCATTCTCTGCAAGATGGGGGAACGAGAGGGTCACGTCTCTCAGTCTGAGCCGTGAATAACACTGAACGCATGTCTACTCAACTGTGATTGTTTTTACTGACTTGTCAGTGACCTTGATGCGGTTTGAAAATATTGTTTGGAAATGCTAAAGCTGTGCTCCCTTGGAAATGCTAAAGCTGTGTTGCCTTTGGTTTGTAAATGCTGAAGCTGTGTTGCCTTTGGTTTGGAAATGCTAAAGCTGTGTTGCCTTTGGTTTGGAAATGCTAAAGCTGTGTTTCCTTTGGTTTGGAACTGCTAAAGCTGTGTTGCCTTTGTTTGGGAAATGCTAAAGCTGTGTTGCCTTTGGTTTAGAAATGCTAAAGCTGTGTTGCCTTATTAAAGATGCCTTACCTAATTAAAGTTGCCTTGCCTTCTATATAATTAAAATACTAATATTGACCACTTCCTGTTTGCGCTTTACATTGATTTTAGAAAAAACGCTACCACTTACGGCTGTGATTATTGGCCATCTTACTCAGAGTCCCCCTCCGCTCATCACGTGCCGGTGATTTTTCCCATCGATGAAAAATAAAAGACTTATTAGTGTTTATACAATGTTGAGATTCTCTCTCCTATCAATCACGCCATGAACGCCACGCCATTTCTGGTGGGAGGGGAGGAGGGACTATAAAACCCAGAAGTGTGGGCGTGGCTCGCTGTGCAAGATGGAGGAGCGAGAGGTCACGACTCGCTGTCTTTAGTGGCCTTGCACCCTGCTTGAAATGGTATGAAACTGCACTTGAAAATGGTGGCCTTGCACCCTGCTTCATTGGGTAAGAAACTGCACTTGAATAAGATAATAAGGTCTAAAGTGATAATAGTATTGGGCCATTCTGCCCACCGAGACAACTCGGCCATTCAATTATGGCCTAACTTTGTGTAAGAAAGAACTCATCTAGGTGTACGAAAGAACTGCAGATGCTGGTAAAATCGAAGGTAGACATAAAATGCTGGAGTAACAGCGGTTGAGGCAGTCTTCAGAAGGGTAACGACCCGAAACTAAGGGACAAAGGTTTAGGGGTAACATGAGGGAGAACTTCTTTACTCAGAGACTGGTAGCGGTGTGGAATGAGCTTCCAGTGGAAGTGGTGGCGGCAGGTTCGTTGGTATCATTTAACAATAAATTGGATAGGCATATGGTTGAGAAGGGTATGGAGGGTTATGGTATGAGTGCAGGCAGGTGGGACTAAGGGAAAAAGGTTGTTCGGCATGGACTTGAAGGGCCGAGATGGCCTGTTTCCGTGCTGTACTTGTTATATGGTTATATGGTTATATGGTTATATGGAAACGTCACCCATTCCTTCTCTCCGGATATGCTGCCTCACCTGCTGAGTTACTCCGGCATTTTGTGTCCACCATGGCTGATCTCACTCCTTACCCCATTCACCTGCCTACTCCCCAGAGATTTCTCAAAAATCCATCTATCTCTGCCTCACATCTACTGACGGCCTCTGCAGCTTCCCGTGGCAAATGGCTAAAGCAAAATTATTCTCATCTCCTTCCTAAGAGAACGTCCTTTAGTTCTGAGGATATGACCTCAAGTCCCAGACTCTCTCAATAGTGGAAACATCCTCTCCACATCCACTCCATGCAAGTTTTTCACTATTCTGTATGTTTCAATGTGGTCTCCCCTAATTCTTCTAAACTCCATCGAGTACAGGCCAAGTGCCGACAAATGCTCATCATAGGTTAACCTACTCATTCCTGTGATCATTCTTGAAAACCTCCTCTGGACGCGCCCCAGTGCCAGCACATCCTCCCTCAGACATAGAACCATATAACCATATAACAATTACAGCACGGAAACAGGCCATCTCGGCCCTTCAAGTCCGTGCCGAACAACTTTTTTCCCTTAGTCCCACCTGCCTGCACTCATACCATAACCCTCCATACCCTTCTCATCCATATGCCTATCCAATTTATTTTTAAATGATACCAACGAACCTGCCGCCACCACTTCCACTGGAAGCTCATTCCACACCGCTACCACTCTCTGAGTAAAGAAGTTCCCCCTCATGTTACCCCTAACCCTCTGTCCCTTAATTCTAAAGTCATGTCCTCGTGTTTGAATCTTCCCTATTCTCAAAGGGAAAAGCTTGTCCACATTAACTCTGTCTATCCCTCTCATCATTTTAAAGACCTCTATCAAGTCCCCCCTTAACCTTCCGCGCTCCAGAGAATAAAGACCTAACTTATTTAACCTATCTCTGTAACTTAGCTGTTGAAACCCAGGCAACATTCTAGTAAATCTCCTCTGTACCCTCTCTATTTTGTTGACATCCTTCCTATAATTGGGCGACCAAAACTGCACACCATACTCCAGATTTGGTCTCACCAACGCCTTGTACAATTTTAACATTACATCCCAGCTTCTATACTCAATGCTCTGATTTATAAAGGCTAGCATACCAAAAGCTTTCTTTACCACCCTATCTATATGAGATTCCACCTTCAAGGAACTATGCACGGTTATTCCCAGAACCCTCTGTTCAACTGTATTCTTCAATTCCCTACCGTTTACCATGTACGTCCTATTTTGATTTGTCCTGCCAAGGTGTAGCACCTCACATTTATCAGCATTAAACTCCATCTGCCATCTTTCAGCCCATTTTTCCAACTGGCCTAAATCACTCTGTAGACTTTGGAAATCCTCTTCATTCTCCACAACACCCCCTATCTTGGTATAATCTGCATACTTACTAATCCAATTTACCACCCCTTCATCCAGATCATTGATGTGCCCAAAATTGCTCACAATAGTCCAAATGCAGCCTTACGAATACCTTATTGATCCTCAGCATTACCCGCCTGTTTTTGTAGACACGCCCTCATGAAATAAATTGAGTTTATTTCTATTCGTGCGGTATTTTTCTACTTCGCTCTTCCAATTTTCTCCTTTTCTCCGTCACATTTTCTTTATTTCTCATTCTCTACCTTACTCTTTCATTTCTTACTTTCGAGCACCAGATTACACAAACGGGGCTGTAATTCTATCGCTGTATAAAGAGCTGGTCAGGTCGCATTTAGAGTATTCTGCCCCATATCTCAAGAAATCAAGTGACACCGGAGAGGGTCCAGAGGACGATTAGGAGAATGATCACAGGAATGAGTGGGTTAACATACAATGAATGGTGCCACTACTCACAGGGGTTGAGAAGGATGAGGGGACCCCCTCAATGAATCTGACCAAATAGTGAAAGGCCTGGATAGAGTGGATGAGGAGAGGATGTTTTCTACCAGTGGATGAGTCTTGGACACCTGGTAAGAGACTTAGGATTAAAGGACGTTCCTGCAGGAAGGTGATGAGGAAGAATCTCTTTCGTCAGAGGGTGGTCAATCTGTGGAAGTCTTGCCTCATAAGGCCGTGGAGGCTAAGTCAGTGAATATATGTAAGGCAGAAATAGAGATATTCTTCAATCAGGGCAATTAACAGAAGCCAATTAATCTACAAACCGCAAGGTTTTTGGAATGTAGGAGGATATAGCTCTTCAGGCCACAAAGGGATATGGGGAGAAAGCAAGAGAGTTCTCATTCCGAGTGATCAGCCATTATCATGTTGAATGGCACTGCGGCTCATCGGGCAAAATGGCCCACACAGTCACCTATTTTCCCTGTCTCTATGTAACAACTAATTCTTTATTGCAAACACCGTTCCTTAATCAAAATGTTCAAAATCCTGTATGGACTTCCGGTTACATTTAGAAACAGAAATACCGTCTCCCCGTCGGGGAATTGAACCCCGTTCTCCCGCGTGACAGGCGGGGATACTAACCATTATACTAACGAGGAGCCATTGTGCATTCTATCCAGATTTGCATAATTCTATATTCGAGCCGTTACGTTTCCTTCTACCTTCGGACATTACTCTCTCTGCCTGATTTGTGCGGTCTCAGTCTCGGTCTCTTGCGCTATCCAGTCCATTATTTAAATGCAGAGTCCTATTGAATTATTTCATATGATTCGCTTTTCTTTCATAAACGCATTTCACCGAAACTGCGAGTCCTATTGTGTGTTTGCTGTCGCAAAACATCAGCTGGACTGTGGTAGAGCCACACAGTCACGCTGCACTGGAGACGGTTCTGTTGCACACTCGCCGATGGAACCGCGTGGTCCAATGGTGAGCACGACTGTCTTCCGTCTAATGAAAGCCTGACCCGAAACTTCATCCATCCTATTTCTCCAGAGATGCTGCCTAACCAGCTGAGCTACTCCTGCAATTTGTGCGTGTCGTTTGGTGTAAACCAGCATCGGCAATTCTTCGTTTCTATATTTCGTCTGGTTGATTTTCTGGGATTTTCTGAGCTCCTCGAGATGGCGTAGGGGTCCAAAGATGAGGCCTCTACTAAGGATACGTCTTACAACCTCTTGGATGTAGCCAGGGTGCCGTCGAATGCAGCTAAATCAGTGTCGCCGCCCTGCGGCAGGCCGGGAAGGTGGCGGTGATGCGTGCAGTCAGTGGCCCGTATACGCGTGTGATCGGGAAGCAAGTAAGACATGGAGAGTCCATGCCCCTGCCCAAGGAGCATCGAAGGAGAGATGCGAACCGGCTGCGTCGGTGGCCCCAGCCTGCGAGTATGTTATTGTCACGACAATCCGGCTGCTTCTGTCCCTTTGCACCACGGGCCCGAAGAGCGAACAGTGATATATACCTAAAGATCCCGCTTATTCTCGAGCCTGTTAACCTGTCGATACAGTTCATCACAAAATTCACCAAGTAGTTTTGTTTGCGAGAAGGAGTGCTCCCAGCATAAAGCGGGAGGGACAGAGGAACTTCAATGGCTGGCAGCTAATTGTGTTTCAGTAAATGGCCCTAGCAGCTGAAATGTTAATTTATAAAATACTGTCTGCCGAGACTCGGATTCGAACCGAGGTTGCTGCGGCCACAACGCAGAGTACTAACCACTATACGATCACGGCCACACACTTCAGCTGTGTACTCACAACGCCGTCAAAACCCCTGACATTGCTGTGACTCATCCACTGACGCTCCTGTGACCAACGATAAACCAGCGCTCTGGGTTCTCAGGCAGCATCCTGCCCCGCTGAGTTACACCAGCATTTTATGTCCAAGAGGGAACTTTTTGATGTTAGTGAGGTAATAAATAGATGTATCATGGTATTTCAGGTCCACATCATAGTTGACATCAACTTTGAAAGTTGCAGGATAACACAACCTACCAGAGAGTGGTGGCCGATGTTTCGCCCAGGCACAACGCTCTCGTCACTCCCACAGAGTGAATACTCATTTACATCAGCGTTCTTCTCGGCAACGACTCTCGAAGAGCGCGTGACGACAAAAAAAAACGAACAAACCGTCCATCGCTAAATTTTGGTTAGCCCTCGTGAACGATATGACGAGATTGGAACCCAGTGAAATGTTTTAACATTCACCACTGAGCAACATAATTAATGGACTGGCCAATTTATCATATGCATGGACACTGTGAGCCACAATCCAGGCTGGTTTCTAGCGAAAATAGACAGAACAAACTAGAGTAACTCCAGCAGGTCTGAACGAAATTTCGTTGCCTTGCAGTCATACATATCATAAAAAACAAAACACACAATAAACACAAATGTAACATTCACCACAGTGAGTTCACCAGGCACCTCCTCACTGTGATGGAAGACAAAGGTTTTAAAGTCTTTGTCTTCTTCCCTCCTTGTTCTCCCTCTGCGCTGAGGCGATCACGGCCTCCGATGTTGTCGTCCACTGGTACCGCGGCCGAGCCTCTGAAGTCGGGCCGCCGCCGCCGGATCGCGGAACGCTGGAACGCTGCCACAGCTCCGAAGTCCGGCCGCCGCCGAAACCGTTCATAACATTTCTTAATAAGAGCAGTTTAACACTAATCTGATGCGGGCTTCTGAATTTAATTAAGCTGAAGCACATTATAGATGGATAATGATGGAGGGCCAGGACAGTCCTCCTACACCATTCCACAGGACGAGGTATGAGATCCATTCGCAGGATTAAAGTGGATAGGTATATGGACGGGAAGGGAATGGAGGGTTATGGTCTGAGTGCAGGTAGATGGGGCTAGGGGAAAACAAATGGTTGGCACGGACTGGAAAGGCCGAGAAGGCCTATTTCCGTGCTGTAATTGTTATATCGTTATATGGTTAAAGAGGTTACATCGCCAAGGCCAGATTCCCATAGCTAAACTACTTCTTTGTCCTGGTGTTACCAACCTCTGAGTTGTTTCCATTTATGTACTCACGGTATGGCCCAGAAAGTCGGAATCTACGCACTGGCACTCAGTAACACATATTGCAAAGCAGTGACCCCAGCTCTGACCCCATGCGTCTTCCGACCTACAAAGCCCCAACCTGGAATGCAAACCTGACTTGTATCTCTCTGTCATTCTCGACGGATGCGTTTGACCATCCTTTTCTGCCTGATTCAAATTTCATGAAGTGATTCTGTGCAGTTGCACTGAAGGTTGAGATTTTGTGGTTATTTTCCGTTTAACCCTTGTGTACTAAAATGTTCAATTTAATCTTCACCTGTTTACTCGTTACGCACGTTGGTGTTCCTATGTATTAGTCAGAAACTCGGCTGGAAGTAGATACGAGCAGTCATTTTATCTTCTTCTGTTAACTGATGCGTCACAAACGAGCTCTATACCCGTGATTATTATCAACGGTTTGCTATTCCGTTGAACGGAATGCTGTTCCATTGAGGACATCCGCTTGTTGTCTTTCTTTAGTGAACAGGGTATCCATTCTTCCATAATTGATTCGGCCCCCACTCGTCACTTCTCTGTACCCCGCAGCCCTGCCCTTGCTGCCCCTCAACTAGTTGCAGCAGAGACAGAGTCCCTCTCGTCCTTACATTTCACCCCATCAGCCTTCGCATACAACACATAACCCTCCGATATTTTCGCCACCTCCATCGGGATCGCAACGCAAATCACCTCTTCCCGTCTCCACCCCTTTCTGCCATCCGCAGATACCGTTCTCCTCGCAACTCCCTTTTTAACTCGTCCCTTCGCAGAGCTGAAGTGGATTTTGAAGAAGCAGCAACAAGGAGAAGCAGAAAGAAGCACCGATTGGCTGGAGGCCGTTGGGGGAGGAAAGGACGTCATAAGGGACAGTTTAAAACTGATGAATTTGGTAAGTAAATTGGTAAATTGGTAAATTAGTCAATTTATCAGTGAATATAAGCAAGGCTACCCTGGGGAGCGGCAGTGGGGGAATTGTGAGTATTTGGCTCGAGAGTCTTATGCGAGGAGGCTGAGGGGAGGAGACTATGCAATGCGCTGGAGAGGGAGAGGCGAACGAATGCGATTGCAGGGAAGCTGATTCAGTGCGATGCTTGCAGTATGTGGGAGGTCAAACACTCCGCTAGTGCCTCTGGCTGGTATAAGTGTGAGCTGTGCATCCAGGTACAGATCCTGAAGGTCCATGTTGGGGAACCAAAGAACCAAGTGGATGACCTCAGGTTTGTCCGAGAGGCTGAGTCGTTCCTAAAGCAATATTGTTACACCGAAGGTACAGGAAGAGGGAAGGTGGGTGACAGTGAGAAACTGAGGTAAACATGGAATGCACAGGTCCCCAGGTGTTGTACCTCTTGTGAACAGGTCCACCCACTTAAAAGCTGTCGAGACAGAAGACGTTGACGCACTGAGCGGCGCACTAGCATGCGATGCAAAAACTGTTGTTGAGCCAAAACCTAAGAGGTCAGACAACGCAGTGGTGGTTGGAGACTCCATTGTGAGAGGTACGGACAGGAGTTTCTGCGGCAACAGACGGGATTCGATGATGGTGTGCTGCCTCCCTGGTGCCAGGATCCAGGATGTCATGGACAGAGTGCAGAAAATCCTAAAGGGCGAAGGTGAACAGCCGGAAGTAATAGTGCATGTTGGTATAAACGATGTCGGAATGAAGGGGATAAATATTCTGATGCGTGACTTTAGAGAGCTCGGAAATGTGCTGAAAAGCAGGACCTCCAGGGTGGTTATCTCCGGTTTGCTTCCAGTTCCTCGTACTGGCGAGAGCACGATCAGGGAGATACCGGACCTGAATGTGTGGCTGGGCAACTGGTGCAGGGGGCAGTGATTTAGATTCTTAGACCACTTAGATCTGTTTTGGAGTAAGGGGGAAATGTACAAAAGGGACGCATTGCGCTTTAACAGGTGGGGGACCGCCATTCAGGCAGGCAGGTTTTCCACTGCGAAACATGTGGTTTTAATCTAAATAAGTGGGGGGTTAAATGGGATAGTGAAGGATGGAGTACAAGGGAAAGGGAATAAAGGATAGTTAATTACACCAGAATTAAAGGTAAATAAAGCTCACAAAGGGATAGGAGAGTATGGCGAAGTATAGTAGGACATCCTGGGCCCTGTTTCTGTTTAGTCCATAGAAGAGAACAGGAGGAATTATCGAGCGTGAGGAGAGAGGTAGGTAGCGAGCGTGAGGAGAGAGAGTCCATGGAATAAATAGTGTCGGAAGGGAATACAGATGCTGGTTTAAACGGAAGATAGACATAAAAAACTGGAGTTACTCGGCTGGACAGGCAGCATCTCTGAGGAGAAGGAATGAGTGACGTTTAGGGTCGAAACCCTACTTCAGACTGATAGATAGCTGACGGAACTTAGTGTGAACCTATCGTCGGACATGTCGGGATGTGACTCCGTTTGCTAGCGGAATGTGGATCGATGGCGATCAGGAAGCTGCACCGAACCAGTTAACGGCGCGGGTTGGGATTCCATCCCTGACCCACTAACCAGCTCACAGGGAATAATAATCAATTAAATAGTGATTGAATCACATAATTCAGGAAGGCGGCTGGGGCAAATCGCGTGGTGCCTGGAGTTCTGCACAGTTCGTGTTCTTTCACGGTAGACAAAAATGCTGGAGAAACTCAGCAAGTTAGGCAGCATTTATGGAGCGAAGGAAATAGGCAACGTTTCGGGTCGAGCCCCTCCTTCAGACTGATGTGAGGATTGGGGGGGGGGGGGGGGGCGGGAAGAAGAAAGGAAGAGTCGGAGTCAGTGGGCTGAGGGAGAGCTGAGAAGGGGAGGAGAAAGCAGGGACTACCTGAAATTAGTGAAGTCAATGTTCATACTGCTGGGGTGCAAACTGCCCAAGCAAAATATGATATGCTGCTCCTTAAATTTGTTGTGGTCCTCACTATGGCCATGGAGGAATTCCCAGGACAGAAAGGTCGGATTCGTAATAGGAGGGGGCGTTGAAGTGATGAGCCACCGGGAGATCAGGTAGGTTAATGCGAACTGAGCGGAGGTGTTGGGCGAAGAGATCACCAAGCCTACGCTTGGTCTCACCGATGTAGAGCAGCTGACATCTAGAGCAGTAAATGCATTGGATGAGGTTGGAGGAGGTGCAGGTGAAACTCTGCCTGGAAAGACTGCTTGAATTGAGTCAAGGGTGGAGGTAAAGCGACATGTGTAGCAGTTCCTGCGGTTGCAAGGGATAGTGCCAGGAGAAGTATTGACCAGGGTGTTACGGAGGGAGCGATCTCTGCGGAAAGCAGACGGGAGGAAATGGGAAGATGTCGCCAGTGGTAGGATACCGTTGTAAGTGGCTAAAATGTTGGAGGATTATTTATTTGTATGCGACAGCTGGTAAGGTTGAAGGTCAGGACAAGTGAGACTCTGCCCTTGTCACGAGTGGGGGGATAGGGAGTGAGAGCAGAGTTACGGGGTATAGAAAATACCCCGGTGAGAGCCTCATCTATAGTCGAGAGGGGAACGCCAGTTATCTAAAGAATGAGGACATCTCCGATGCCCTGGTGTGGAACACCTTAACCTGGGTGAAGATCGGGCGCTGACAGAGGAATTGGGAGTAGGGGGACTCTGCCCTTGTCACGAGTGGGTGGATGGGGAGTGAGAGCAGAGTCACGGGGCAAAGAAGAGACCCTGGTGAAAGCCTCATCTATAGTCGAAGAGGGGAACCACAGTTCAGATTCAGATTCAGATTCAATTTTAATTGTCATTGTCAGTGTACAATACAGAGACAACGAAATGCATTTAGCATCTCCCTGGAAGAGCGACACAGCAAATGATTTGAATAAATAACAATAAGTGTCCGGGGGGGGGGGGGGGGGTGATTGGAATCACCGAGGTACGTTGTTGAGTAGCGTGGAAAGAAGCCGCCGGAAAGAAGCTGTTCCTGGACCTGCTGGTTCGGCAACGGAGAGACGCCTCCCGGGTGGTAGGAGGGTAAACAGTCCATGGTTGAGGTGAGAGAGGTCCTTGGCGATGCTGAGCGCCCTCCGCATACAACGCTTGCTTTGGACAGACTCAATGGAGGGGAGCGAGGAACCGGTGATGCGTTGGGCAATTTTCACCACCCTCTGCAATGCCTTCCGGTCGGAGACAGAGCAGTTGCCATACCAAACTGTGATGCAGTTGGTAAGGATGCTCTCGATGGTGCAGCGGTAGAAGTTCACCGGGATCTGAGGAGACAGATGGACCTTCTTCAGTCTCCTCAGGAAGAAGAGACGCTGGTGAGCCTTCTTGATCAGAGTTGAGGTATTGTGGGTCCAAGAGAGGTCGTCGGAGAGGTTGACTCCCAGGAACCTGAAGCTAGAAACACGTTCCACCTCCGTACCGTTAATGTGGATGGGGGTGTGCGTGCCGCCCCTGGACTTCCTGAAGTCTACAATGAGCGCCTTGGTCTTCTTGGAGTTAAGGGCCAGGTTGTTGTCAGCGCACCATGCTGCTAAGTGCTGGACCTCCTCCCTGTAGGCCGACTCATCGTTGTTGCTGATGAGGCCAATCACCGTTATATCATCTGCATACTTGATGATGGTGTTAGTACCATGTACAGGTATGCAGTCATAGGTGAAGAGGGAGTAGAGGAGGGGGCTCAGCACACAGCCCTGTGGAACGCCGGTGTTCAGGGTGAGGATTGAAGAGGTGTGCTTGTCTAACCTAACAGACTGGGGTCTGTTGGTTAGAACGTCCAGTATCCAGTTGCAGAGGGAAGGAGCGATGCACAGATTACCGAGTTTGGCGATCAATTTTGATGGTATAATGGTGTTGAATGCTGAGCTGTAATCGATGAACAGCATTCTTACATAAGTGTCTCTGTTGTCGAGGTGGGAGAGGGCAGAGTGAAGTGCCGTTGAGATGGCATCCTCCGTAGTCCTGTTCTTGCGGTAGGCAAACTGATAGGGATCCAGTGTGGGGGGTAGGCAGCTTTTGAGGTGTGCCAGGACCAGCCTCTCGAAGCACTTGGTGACGATGGGGGTAAGTGCAACTGGGCGGAAGTCGTTGAGGCTTGCCGCAGTGGAGTGTTTTGGCACTGGCACGATGGAGGTGGTTTTAAGGCACGTGGGGACAACTGCCTGGGCAAGTGACAGGTTGAAGATATCAGTCCAGACGTCTGCCAGCTGCGCCGCACAGACCCTGAGCACGCGCCCGGGGATGCCGTCAGGGCCAGCAGCTTTACGTGCATTAGTCCTACTCAGTGCCACGTATACGTCGTAGGGGGTGAGTGTGAGGGGTTGGTGATCGGCAGGTAGCACAGCCTTGATGGCTGTCTCTAGATTGTCCCTATCGAAGCGGCCATAGAAGTGATTGAGCTCCTCAAGGAAGGAGGCGTCGCTGGATGTGGGGGTGCTGTTGGCGGGTCTGTAGTCCGTGATGGCCTGGATGCCTTGCCACATGCGTCGGGGGTCGGAGTTGTTGTTGAAGTGCTCCTCAATCCTGAGCTTATGGCAGTGCTTGGCCTTCTTGATGCCCCTCTTCAGGTTAGCCCTGGCTGAACTGTAGGCTCGAGTATCGCCTGACCTGAAAGCGGTGTCCCGTGCTTTCAGCAGTAGCCTGACCTCGCTGTTCATCCATGGCTTCTGATTCGGGAATATGGTCACCTGTTTGAGGGAGGTGACACTATTGATGGTGGAGTTTATAAAGTCCAGAACAGAGGATGTGTAGGAGTCAATATCCGTGTGGGAGTCAAGGGTGGCCTGGGCTGCAAACGCCTTCCAGTCAGTGTTTCCAAAACACTGCTGAAGTGTGAAGTCCGCTTCCTCTGACCAAACTTTAACTGTCCTCACAGTTGGTTTAACCCGTCTGATGAGTGGGGAGTACTTAGGGAGCAGGAACAATGAGATGTGATCAGACTGACCAAGGTGGGGGAGGGGGATGGCTTTGTAAGCTTCAGCCACGTTGGTGTAGACTTTGTCCAGTGTCTTGTCTACTCTAGTGGGGAAGGAGACATGCTGGTGGAATTTGGGGAGTACAGTCTTCAGTTTAGAGTGATTGAAGTCACCCGCAACAATGAAGGCTGCCTCGGGGTTGTGTGTCTGTTGATTGCTAATGGCAGTACGCAGCTCTTTCATTGCAAGCTTGGCATTAGCATCAGGAGGGATATAGGCTGCAGTCACAACAGTGGAGGTGAACTCTCTGGGCAGATAGAACGGTCTGCATCTAACCAAGAGGAACTCAAGTTTAGCTGAGCAGTGACCCTCGATGATGGTGGAGTCCGTGCACCATGCTTTATTTACATAAATGCACAGACCCCCACCTCTGGTCTTGCCGGAGTCCGATGCCCTGTCCGCTCGGAGTAAGTGACGCCCCGATAGCTGGATGGCGCTGTCAGGAACGTCAGTGTTCAGCCTGGCCCTTCAGTTCCCTGAAGAATGAGGACATCTCCGATGCCCTGGTGGGGAACACATCAACCTGGGTGAAGATGCGGCGTAGACGGGGAATGGGAGTAGGGGATGGACTCCTTACAGGAAGCAGGGTGTGAAGAAGTCTAGTCCAGATAGCCATGGGAGTCAGTGGGTTTATAGTGGATGTCGGTCAGTAGTCTATCACCTGCGATGGAGATAGTGAGGTCAAGAAATGGTAGGGAAATGTCTGAAAAGGTGTATTTGAATGCCGGATGGAAATTAGTGGTGAAATGGGTGGTCAGTGTGTTGTGTGCGGGTGCAGGAAGTAGCGCCAATGCATTCGTCGATATAGCGGGGGTAGAGTTTGGGGATAGGGCCATGGCACGCCATGAAAAAAGATTGTTCGACGTGCCCTACAAAAAGGCAGGCATAGCTAGGGCCCATACGCGTGCCCATAGCTACGCCTTGTATTTGGTGGAAACGGGAGGGGTGAAACGAAAAGTTATTAAGGGTAACGACCGGCTCCGCTAGGAGAAGGAGAGTATCAGTAGACGGGGATTGGTTGGTTCTGCGGTCGAGGAAGTAACGGAGTGTTTTAAGACCCTCTTGGTGGGGGATAGAGGTGTAGAGTGACTGGACATCCATGGTGAAGATGAGGGAATGGGGGCCTGGAGTAGACGAAGAGCATGTGAGATATCTTGAACATAGGTAGAGAGGGATTTAACAGATGGCGTAGAGGTATGCGGATATCTGTTCGGTAGGACATGCACAGGCACAAACAATACGTCTGCCAGGAAAGTCAGGTTTGTGGATTTTGGGGAGAAGGTAAGATCGGGCCTTGCGGTGCTGGGAAACTATGAGGTTGGAGGCTTGGGAGGGCCAGGAGCCAGAGGTGATGAAGTCAGTGATGGTGCTAGAGATAGTGGCCTGGTGCTCGTCTGTGGTGTCATGGTCCAAGTATAAGTATGAGGAGGTTTCTGAGAGTTGGCTCGTGGTGTCAGCCTTGTAGAGATCAGCGTGCCAGGGTACCACGGCACCTCCCTTGTCGGCAGGTTTGATAACCCAGTCTGGGTCGTTGCAGAGTGAGTGGAGAGCTGTAAGTTCAGGGAGGGAGAGGTTAGAGTGAGAAAGGAGAGTGGCGAAGTTGAGGCGGTTGATGTCCCGCCGGCAGTTTAAAATTGAAAGGTCTGAAGGCGGTAGGTGCCCATGAGGGGGAGTCCAAGAGGTGGGGGTCCGTTGGAGACAGGAGAAGGGGTTATCACTGGGGGGCGATGACACCCATGGAAGAACGCTTTCCATGGAAGAACGCTTTGGGGTGGAGGTGACGGAAAAAGAGCTCCGCAGCGTGGCGGACGCGAAACTCATTGAGGTGGGGACGGAGGGGAACAAAGGCGAAGCCGCTGCTGAGGACAGACCGTACAGTATCAAAGAGGGGGAGGTCAGGGGGGGGGGCGTAGTGAGCATGGATGCGGGTTGGGGCCAGAAGAAGGCATTTTAGTGGACTGAGGTCGAGGCAAAATCTGTTGCGGGGGTGGTGGCTGGTCAGGGAGGAAAGGGGGGGGGGGTTATTATGACTATAGTGTGGGTGGAGAAGCGCTGGGGTCACATGGTTTGAGGGGGAAGGGGAAGACCCAGTGGAACAACAACTGAGGTGCCCTGGGTTAGGGGGATGAGGTCTAGGACCCAGCACTATCAGAGTCTGCAGCGTGGAGACTTCAGGCCCGGTGCTGAGCCTAGGACTCGGGTAAGGCGACGGCTGCGGCCCGCTGGATAGCGGTGGAGTGGCGAGGGTCTGGAGAGTTGATGGTGGAGGCCCGCGGGGAGTGGTGTCTGGGTAAGCGGGCGAAGTGTAGGATGTCCCGGTCAGCGGATGGTCGGCGAGGTTTGATGGTCCCAGTGAGGCGGAGAGGTGCTGCAATGACGGTGAGGTGGAGAGGTTCGGCGATCCCAGTGAGGCGGAGAGGTGAGTAGGCGCTGGTGAGGCGAATAAGTTCGGCGGACAAGTTATGCTGGTGATAGTCGGAGGAATCGGGGAGGTAGCCAGTGTTGGCGAATCGGTGGGTGGCTCAGCACTTCAACTCCACCTCCCATTCCGTATCCGACCTCTCGGTCCTGTGCCCTATCCACGGCCAGAGCGAGCAACACCGCAAGTTGGAGGAACAGCACCTCATATTCCGCTTGGGGAGTCTGCATCCTCTGGGCTTAAACATTGAATTTTCTCAATTCTGTTAACCCTTGCTGCCTCCTCCGCTTCCCACCTCTCCCTCAGCCCTCGGGCCCTGGCATTCCCTCTCTCTCTATCCTTCCCCCACCCAGGTCGCACTAGCTTCTCATTTTCACACTACAAACAGCTTACAATTGACTGTTTCCCTCATCATCGATACTTTTTTGCATATATTTCACTCATTGTTCTTTATCTCTCCACATCACCGTCTATATCTCTCGTTTCCCAGATACCTAGCCAGTTTGAAGAAGGGTTTCGGCCCGAAACGTCGCCTATCTCCTTCGCTCCTTAGATGCTGCTGCACCCGCTGCGTTTCTCCAGCAATCGTGTGCCGACGGAGTAGACTGGATGGGCCGAATGCCCAATACTATTATCACTTATGACCTTATTACCTAATGACGAAAGAAAGCAAACCCTAAAAAAATAAAGTATACGAGGTGAGAAATGAAAAGGGCAAATTCAGTAAAGGAGCAGAAACGCAAGGAACATTTGCATGAAAGCAGAGTGGCGCAGCGGAAGCGTGCTGGACCCATAACCCAGAGGTCGATGGATCGAAACCATCCTCTGCTATTCCTTTCAAGGATATTTTGAAATATACTAACCTAGTATGAAGAAGTCTTGACCCAAAACTTCGCCAATTCCTTCTCTCCATAGATGCCGCCTCACCCTCTGAGTTTCTCCAGCATTGGTTGTCTCCTTACACATTTCCCTTGGTTTGGGCAAGTTTCTCGTCCGAAACTTCGACTATACCTTCTGTTCATAGATGCTGCCTCAGCCGTTGTGTTACTCCAGCATATTTTGTCTACTTATAAACTTCCCTTAGTTTTGGAGAGAAAAATCATATTTCAATGGAACATTTCGCTTCATTGCATCATTTAATGAATATTGTTGGTGAATCAGTGTTTGACACAATGGTCAAGGCCGTACTCGGCTACTGACCTATTCATTATATTCTCTGCTGTGTGAAGAGAGTTGAGAATTTGTAGGATTCTCTGCCTCAGAAGGCAGTGGAGGCCAATTCACTGGATGCATTCAAACGTGAGTTAGTTAGAGCTCTTAAGATTAGCGGAAGCAAGGGATATGGGGAGAAGGCAGAAACGGGGTACTGATTGTGGATGATCAGCCATGATCACATTGAATGGCGGTCTTGGCTCGTAGGGAAGAATGGACAACTCCTGCACCTATTGTCTATCTATCTATGGATCTAAGCTGCTCTTTGGTGAAGAACAGAGATGGGTATTATATATAGTCGGCATGGACATCCTGGGCCGATGTCCATACAAGACGACAGGAGGAAATCCATGTCGGAATGTAGCGAGAGTGAGGAGAGAGAGTCCACGGAATAAATAGTGTAGGAAGGAACAGCAGATGCTGGTTTAAACGGAAGATAGAAACACAACGCTGGAATAACTCAGCGGGGCATGCAGCATCTCTGAAGAGAAGGAATGGGTGACGTTTCGGGTCGAGACCCTTCTTCAGACTGATAGATAGCTGTCGGAACTCGGTGTGAACCAGTCGTCGGGGCATGTTGCGATGACATTGAGTTTGTCGTGGGAAAGTGCAGGAACCTGCACCGAACCGCGTAAAGGCGCGGGATTGGATTCTATCCCTGACCCACTGACCAGCTCACCGGGAAAAATAATGAATTAAATGGTGATTAAATTCCTCTTCACACTCAACGAGAATTACACGTGACTTATTTAATGAAGGCAGCTGCGGCAGGTTGCTCAGTTCGTGTTCTTTCACGGGTTCATTTCAGGAAGTTTCGACATCCGGACACCAGAATTATGCACAGTGCAATGGACAGAAATGGAGCCCGTATTAACCACATGAAATGTGGAAACAAAGAAATGTGGATGCTGGTTTACACCAAAGACAGGCACAAATTGCAGGAGTAGCTCAGTGGGTTCGGCGGCATCTCTGGAAAAAAAAGGATGGATGGCGGTTCGGGTCAGTACCTTCTTTAGAGAGAAGACAGTCATGCTCACCATTGGACACCCCCCCCCCCATGTTTTGAGAGCGGGGCGTAAGCAGATCGACTCAAACTTGCCAGCATGAACGAGGTACTGCCTCCTCACATCCACCAAGGTCAGCAACCGTGAACGGCCAGGCAAAATGTCAGAAGCCAAAGATGAGCGGGACCGTGCGAACCCCATTCGACCGTGCGCAGCAACAATTTGCTGCACTTAAAGAGGGCTCCCATTTTCCGGAATCAAGGCATATGGGGAAAAAGCAGGAACAGAGTACTGATTCTGGCAGATCAGCATTGATCATATTGAATGCCGCTTCCGGCTGGGAGGGTCATATGGCCTACTCCTGCATCTTTCTCTGCTTCTATGGTTCAATGACACCTGTAATAAACAAAAATCTATCTATCTCTGCTTTGAAATATTCACTGAAGGCCTTAACAGCTTTATGTGGCAAAGAAATCCATAGATTCGCCACCCTCTGATTAAAAAAAATCTCCTCATCTCCTTCCTAAAAGAACGTCCTTTAATTCGAAGGCTATGACCTCCAGTTCTAGACTCAGCCACTCGTGAAAACATCCTATCCACATCCACTCTATGCAAGCATTTCACTATTCTGTGTGTTTTTATGAGGCCCCCCTCAATGTTCTAATCTCCAGCGAGTAAAGGCCCAGTGCTGACGTTATACGTTAACCTACTCATTCCTGGGATCATTCTTGTAAACGTCCTCTGGACGCTCTCCAGTGCCAGCACATCCCTCCACAGGTATGGTTCACAAAATTGATCACAATATTCCAAATGCAGTCTTAGGGACGCCTTATAGAGCCTCAGCGTTACATCCCTGCTTTTGAAACCACGCCCTCATCATATAAATTGAGTTTACTTTCTTTACGACCGATATTTCTCCACTTCTCTCTTCCAATTGTCTCCTTCTCTCTATCTTATTTTCTTTATTTCTCATTCTCTACATTACTCTCCTATTTCTTGCTCTCGAGCACTAGAATGCAAAAACAGGGCTGTAATGATAAGCCTATATAAAGAGCTGGACAGGCCGCATTTAGAGTATTGTGAGCAATTTTCTACCCCATATCTGAAGAAAGATTGCGCTGGCACCGGAGAGGGTCCAGAGGAGGTTTACGAGAATAATCCCAGGAATGTGTGGGTTAACATATAATGAGCTGAATCTCTGAATCCACTGGAGTTTAGAAGGCTGGGAGGAAACCTAATTGAAACTTACCTAATAGTGAAACGCCTGGATACAGTGGGTGTGGAGATGATGTTTTCTACTAGTGGGAGAGGCTAGGGCCTGTGATCAGAGCCTCAGAATTAAAGGCCGTTCCTTGAGGAAGGAGAAGAGGAGAAAGCAAAGCAATAATTTAATTGTCCTATCAGGGACACATGAAAGTAAACTCTCTTGATTCTTGAATCTTGAATTTCATCTGGTTGATGTGGATTCCATTTCTGCCCTTCGCGCGGTGCGTAATTCTGATGATCGCACGTCCAAACTTCCAGAAATGAACGCGTGAAAGAACACGATGTTTGCAGAGCTCAAGGCACCGAGCGACCTGTCCCAGTCGCCTTCCTGAATTCATTCACATCGGTGATTCTCATTGAGTGTGAAGAGGGATTTAAACACCATCTAATTCATTATTATTCCCTGTGAGCTTGTCAGGGATGGAATCCCATCCCGCACCTTTACCGGTTCGCTGCAGCTTCCTTATCTCACTCGATTCCACGTTCCCCCGGCAACCTCAGCAACATTCCAACATGTCCCGACGATTGGTTCACAACTTACCCTTCCATATCTCTGTCTCGCTCTCCCCTGACCCTCAGTCTGGAGAAGTGACCTTTGGTGGCAAGAACAAGAAGGCAGATTATAATCTGAACGGTGTCAGAATTGTAAAAGGGGAGGTGCAACGAGACCTGGGTGTGCATGTACATCAGTCAAGCAGGTACAGCGGGCGGTGAAGAAAGCTAATAGCATGTTGGCCTTCATTGCGAGCGGATTTCAGTTTAGGAGCAGGGAATTCCTACTGCAGTTTTACAGGGCCCTGGTGAGACAGCACCTTGAGTATTTTGAGCAGTTTTCGTCTCCTAATTGGAGTAAGGACATCCTTGGTATTCAGGCTGTGCAGCCTAGGTTCACTAGTTTAATTCCCCGGATGGCGGGAATAACATATGATGAAAGGATTGGTCGACTTGGATTGTATTCACTTGGATTTAGAAGGATGAGAGGGGTCTTATAAAAATATATAAAATTCTTAAAAGATTGGACCGGCTGGATGCAGGAAAAACGTTCTGGAGGTTGGCGCAGTCAATAACCTGGGGTTACAGTTTTAGAATAAGGGGAGGAAAACTTAGGACTGAGATGAGGAGAAACCTTTTCACCCAGATTCGCTAGCACAAAAGGCGGTGGAGGCTAATTCACTGGATGTGTTCAATGGAGTGTTAGATTTAGCTCCTCGGGCTCAAGGGAATCAAAGGATGAGGGGAAGAAGCCGGGACGAGGTACTGATCTGCCAAGATCATATTGAATGGCAATGCTGGTTCAAAGGGACGAATGTCCTACTCCTGCATCTATTTTTCTATGTTTCTAATCTATTTTACATTTTGCTTGATTCACGTCCCCGTTGATGTCTCATCTTCACACCTTGCCTTTCCATGTCTCTGCCTCCCTCAACCTGGCGAAGGGTCGCACTGTCACAACCTGCTCCCGCCGTGTTTCTCCGGATTCTACTACAGCCGTTAGTACGCCAAGTGGAAGACGGATATGTTACACTTGAAGTGAACTAGCAAAGGCACCAGATACATTTCGCAAACAGACAACGTGCATTGCTGGCCTTTCAACACTGAAGGAATCTGACGTATATTTAATCCACTAGTTGGGATTGGGAAGTTAATTGTACCGAGGAATTGGACAAAAAGAACAGCCAGGTGTGGGTGTATCATCGGCTGCAGCTCGGCCGGTGCTCTCAGATTGGAGTGTGAGCGGAAGATTGGCCCGGAGACACAGAATGTGGGAGAGACGCAGAGCAAGAGAAACAGATCGAAGTGGGAAAATGTGTAAAGAAAGCAAAGGCTACAAAAAAAGAGTTTAAACTGAGAAATGCAAACAGCTCACCCAGATAAAGGGAACACACTCAGTAAAAGGGAGCTTATTTGCAAACAATGTTTCTTTGAGAGCAGACTGGCGCCGGCGGAAGCGTGCTGGGACCATAATCCAGAGGTTGAAGGATCGAAAGTATCCTCTGCCAATCTTTCACTTGATATTTTTGAGAAATTACCGCCTGCTCACACGTTCACACAACATACATTCAGTTTGATTCGGTGTAATGGTATATTTCATTAGAAAGTTGTGTTTATTTGTATCATATTATGTGTTGCTGTGCACACACAATGATCATCGCCGTCGGCTACTGACCAATTCTTAATAGGCTCTCATTTCTCAGAGATGGATAATATATGGTCGGCATTTACATAATGGGCAAGGGTTTCTGTTCTGTCCGTGCAAGAGGACGGGAGGAAGTCCATGTCGGAATGAAGGGAAAGTGAGGAGAGAGATTCCGCCGGTTAAATAGACAGCTGACGGAACTCGGTGTGAATTAACCATATAACCATATGACCATATAAAAATTACAGCACGGAAACAGGCCATCTCGGCCCTTCAAGTCCATGCCGAACAACTTTTTCCCTTAGTCCCACCTGCCTGCACTCAGACCATTACCCTCCATACCCTTCTCATCCATATGCCTATCCAATTTATTTTTAAATGATACCAACGAATCTGCCGCCACCACTTCCTCTGGAAGCTCATTCCACACCGCTACCAATCTCTGAGTAAAGAGGTTCCCCTTTATGTTACCCCTAAACCTCTGTCCCTGAATTCTAAAGTCATGTCCTCTTGCTTGAATCTTCCCTATTCTCATAGGTGAATGCTTGTCCACATCAACTCTGGCTATCCCTCTCATCATTTTAAAGACCTCTATCAAGTCCCCCCTTAACCTTCTGCGCTCCAGAGAATAAAGACCTAACTTATTCAATCTATCTCTGTAACTTAGCTGTTGAAAACCAGGCAACATTCTAGTAAATCTCCTCTGTACCCTCTCTATTTTGTTGACATCCTTCCTATAATTTGTCGACCAAAATTGTACACCATACTCCACATTTGGTCTCACCAATGCCTTGTACAATTCAGTGCAACATCTCCAAATTTGCAGATGGCACCAAGCTAGGGGGTATAGTTAGGTGTGAGGAGGATGCTCGGAGGCTGCAGGGTGATTTGGATAGGCTGAGGGACTGGGCAGATACATGGCAGATGCAGTATAAAGTGGATAAATGTGAGATTATCCACTTTGGTGGCAAAAACATGAGCACGGCACTAGAATGGTGCTTCTGAATGGTGGCAGTTTAGGAAATTTGAGATGCAACGAGAGCTGGGTGTCATGGTACACCAGTCATTTAAAGTAGGCATGCATGTGCAGCAGGCAGTGAAGAAAGCAAATGGTATATTAGCATTCATAGCGAAAGGATTTGAGTATAGGAGCAGGGAGGTTCTACTGCAGTTGTACAGGGTTTTGGTGAGGCCACACCTGGAGTATTGCGTACAGGTTTGGTCTCCAAATCTGAGGAGATACATTCTTGCCATAGAGGGGGTGCAGAAAAGATTCACCAGACTGATTCTTGGGATGTCAGGACTTTCATATGAGGAAAGCATGGATAGACTCGGATTGTACTCGCTGGAATTTAGAAGATTGAGGGGGGATTTTATAGAAACTTACAACATTCTTAAGGGGTTGGACAAGCTAGATGCTGGAATATTGTTCCCGATGTTGGGGGAGTCCAGAACAAGGGGTCACAGTCTAAGCATAAGAGGGAATTCCTTTAGGACCGAGGTGAGGACAACATTCTTTACACAGAGAGTGGCAAATCTCTGGAATTTCATTTCGGAGTCACGTGAGTGACTTCGTGAAGAGCCCGCCGGCGCGCATGCTCGACATATCGTCGTATCGCGTTGCTGCGACGGCTGGGGGTGGAGCGCGCTCCTTGCCAGCCCTTCATATGGGAGCCACGGAGGTAAGTATCCTACCTTAAGTTGGTGGTCCTTGTTGTCTTGATTGTTTTCTTGCAGCAAGGACATGGATGGGAGTTCCAAGGGCCGGAGGACGTCTGGACGAGGTCGCCGGTCAGCAGTCCCGGAGCCTTTAATATCGACGGTACCTGCAGCGCAGGCCGGGACACAGGCGGGAATGTCGGTCAACAGCAGCAAGCGTCCAGCAGCGACAGGCACAGGGCTGTTTCACCAACTTCCACCATCAGCCTGGAGCAGCAGGATGAGGAGGTTTTGGTTGATCCCATGCCACCTCCGTCAGATTTACCAGCGGAGGAACTTCTCGATGTGGCCACTAAGTTCGCGGCGCCACACGCGTCTGGGCTTCCCCTGAACTCGAAATTGGCAGCCACAGTAGACTTCCTCAACAACCATCAGCTCCAGGAAGAAGTTCTCATTCAGGCCATGAGCCGTCACAAGGCTCCATCCGACTGCAACTCCCTCAACGTGCCTGTGGTCAATACGCCGATATGGGGCAACATCAGTGCGGCTATCCGTCAACAGGAGCTGAAACTTCAGCGGATCCTGAAGCTCCTCACGGCCGGTATTACCGCCTTTGTGCGGTCGGTTGACGGGGATGAATTAAATTTGGATCAGGAGGATGCCCTGGCTCTATTGTGCGCAACTCAACATGAGATCAATGGGTTCCGCAAAAGCAGCATCCGCCCGGCGCTCAACCCTAAGTTTGCAGGGTTGTGCAAACCACCGCCGCCGCCGCCGCCGCCCCGTCAGCTCTTTGGAGAAGATCTCTCGAAAAGGGTCAAAGAGCTTGACGAACAAGCCAAAACGGTGGGACTCATGCGCTCTCACAGTGCCCCCGCGCCGTCGGGCTCGAAAGCTCCGCTTGTTCGTCCACGAGGGTCTGCCAGCACCTCTACAAGGACCTACCCTCCAGCTCCACCCCGTTACCAACAGCCCCAGCAGCAGGGGGCCTTTTTAGGACAAGGTCGGCAGAAACCCTGGTGGAAGATGAGGACGCCGCGCCCTCAAGCCAACCCAGCACCTCCACGTCCACCCACACGTGTCAAGGACCGCCGGAAACCACGGAGGTGAGGCGGTCTGGTTCTCTCTTTTCTCTTTGTCTAACCTCACATGTTGGTGGGCGCCTTCGGTTCTTTTTGGGTGCATGGGGTGATATTACTGGTGACGAGTATGTGTTACAAAATATTCAGGGTCATAAAATTGAGTTTCTTAATGGGGACATTCCTCCATCCCAGCACAGGCCTGGTCGAACATTTACACTGTCTGCTGCAGAACAGGCAGCAGGCTATAAGGGAATTTTGAGGCTAGAACAGAAGGGAGTGATAGAGAAAACGGTTCATGAGCCAGTTGAATTTGTTTCTAATATATTCACTCGACCAAAGAACGATGGAGGCTGTCGAGTCATTATTGACCTGACTCGTTTAAATACTTTTGTAACATATACTCATTTCAAAATGGACACTTTTGAAACAGCCAAATCATTGATTTCACATGGTTGCTTTATGGCATGCATTGATTTACAAGATGCGTACTATTCTGTATCCATTCAAAAATATTATAGGAGGTTTCTGAAATTTATCTGGATGGATCAACTCTGGCAATATAGGGCTTTGCCAAACGGGCTTACCACAGCCCCCAGATTATTCATTAAATTGGTGAAACCAATTATGGCTTATTTACGACAACGACACCATATAGTAATGGCCCATTTAGATGATATCTTAACTGTCGGCCACACCCTGGAATTGGCTGAACAGGGAGTTGCAGCTGCGGTCAATATATTTCAGCAGCTGGGGTTTATTGTCCATCCAGCAAAATCAAAGTTCTGCCCTTCCCAGGTAATACATTATCTGGGGTTCACGGTGGACTCTGTTCGCATGAGGGTCACCATACCAACTAATAAGGTTGAGGAGGTCACCCAGGTGTGTCAAGGTTTAATCTGCGCTAGTATACCATCGATTCGACATACAGCTACAGTAATTGGCAAACTTGTAGCATTGTTTCCGGCAGCCCGGTATGGGCCTTTGCATTATCAGAATTTGCAAAGAGCCAAGATCGCTGCGTTAAAACAGCACGCTGGTCATTATGATCGACCAATGCAGCTGCCGCCCGAAGCGAAGGATGAGTTACGATGGTGGGTGCGTCACATTAGTAACTAATTTAAGCCTATTATTTAGGCTAATCCGGTGGTATACTTGCAAACTGATGCGAGCTCTTATGGCTGGGGAGCTACGGATCATTACTCTAGTTGCGGGGGCAGATGGGATACCCTTGAGGCTACTATGTTTTTGTCACAAGGGATAAACTATTTGGAGCTACTTGCAGCATTCCACGGACTTCGTGCTTATTGTTCCAAGCTTTTTGGAGCACATGTCCGTCTCCAAATAGACAACACCATAGCGGTGGCATATTTAAACCATATGGGCGGTACCAGGTCAGTTTCGTGTGATAAATTGGCTAAATAAATTTGGCTCTGGTGTGTTCAAAGAGACATTTGGATTTCAGCTACCTATTTGCCAGGTGAGCTTAATACTGTGGTGGACACCAGGTCACGCAAGTTTAATGACAATATTGAATGGATGTTGCATCCTGAAATTTTTGCCAAAGTCACAGCCAAATTTGGGAAACCGGATATTGACCTTTTTGCGTCACGGTTGAAGCATCAGGTACGAACATACGTCTCGTGGGAACCAGATCCTGAGGCTATGGCGCTAGATGCATTCTCGCTGGACTGGGGGAATTGTTTTTTCTATGCATTCCCCCGTTTTGCCTCATCAGTCGGGTATTACGAAAGATTCAGATGGATGCAGCCAAGGGCATCCTTATTATACCCGACTGGCCTACACAGCCGTGGTATCCGGTGGTCTTTGACATGCTCAGTGAGCCTTGGGTCCTTTTGAAGGGTTGCCCAGAATTGGTTACTCACCCTGTCTCAGGGGAGCCACATCCCTGCCATGGCTATTTAAATTTGTTGGCTTGCAGGTTTTGAACAGGCCGTTAATCCAATACGGCCTCTCAACTCGGACCATGGATACCATTGGGGCGTCGTGTCGAGAGTCAACAAGGCGAAGATACCGCTCACATATCAAGAAGTGGGAAGCCTACTGCAGCCGCTCTCGCATCACGTACGATGACGTGACTATAACCGACGTCCTGGAATTCCTCGCGGGGTTGCCCCATGATGAACACTTAAGTTACAGTGCCATCAACAGCGCCAGGAGCGCGCTGTCATTCTACCTCAAGATTGAGGTGGGATCCAACAGGCTAGTGTCCAGACTCATGCGGGGTATATTCAATATGAATCCGCCTGCACCACGCTACAATATCACCTGGGATGTCAGGGACGTATTAACCCTGCTCAGGACGTGGTCTCCCATGGAAGGGCTCCAGCTGGACAAACTCACCATGAAGCTGGTGATGTTACTAGCGCTGACTTCAGCACAGAGGGTACAGACACTGCATAAACTACGTGTCGACAGAATGATGTCTACCCCTACAGAAGTACTCTTCTTCGTTGATGAGCTACTAAAGCAGCATAGACCTGGGTGCACAAGGCTGCAGCTGAAGTTCCCGGCATACCCTGCAGATGCTAGGCTGTGTTTAGCCTCACATATCCGTCACTATGTCAAGGTGACGGCATGCATCAGAGGAATGGAGAGATACCTGCTTGTCACTCATAAGAGACCTCATCATCTAGTGACAGTCCAGACGATATCCAGGTGGCTCCGGGTCGTCTTGGGTAAGTCAGTTATCGACACTAATGTGTTCAAGTCTCATTCCACCAGGGCTGCATCGACGTCAGCGGCGAGGATTATGGAGGTGCCTATGGACCATATTCTCGCCACAGCAGGATGGGCTAATGAAGCTGTGTTTCAGCGATTTTATAACAAGCCTGTTGCTGCTCCTCTACAGTTCGCGGAAGCCGTTCTGAATGCAGGCCAAGAACGTGGAGGTGTCCCCGCATGAGGGGTTTTTGATTTGTTGTTAATAAATATGCTCTTGTTTTGCAGTATGAACTATTTGAGCAAGTTTGTTCCTCCCATCCATCCCTGCTAGTGGTGTGTCAGCATGGACGTGGTACAGGGCGTGTAATCACAGAAGCTTTGAAGTCTTCACGAAGTCACTCACGTGACTCCGAAATGAAATAGTAAGATTGAACGAGAACTTACCAGTTCGAAGGTTGATCGTTATTTCATGAGGAGTCGCGGTGAGGGATTTCGTGCCCTCCACGCCCAACCCTCAATCACCTTCACCTGGTAATTTGAGTCTCTTTCATCTTACTATGCCAAGTCATTTCTGTTACTGGTTTCTGTGATTCCACACCGCTACTTTGAAGAATGTCGAGCATGCGCGCCGGCGGGCTCTACACGAAATCCCTCACCGCGACTCCTCATGAAATAACGATCAACCTTCGAACTGGTAAGTTCTCGTTCAATCTTACTATTCTCTGCCACATATGGTAGATGAGGCCAGTTCATTGGCTATATTTGAGGGCGTTAGATGTGGCACTTGTGGCTAAAGGGATCAGGGGGCATGGGGAGAAAGCATTTACGGGATACTGAGTTGGATGATCAGCCATGATCACATTGCAGGTGCAGGCTCGAAGGGCCGAATGGCCTACTCCTGCACCTATTTTTCTATGTTTCTATGTTTCTATGTGAACCAATCGCCGGGACATGTTGGGATGTGAACGAGTTTGCTGGAGGAATGTGTAATCGAGTGGGATGTGGAAGCTGCACCGAATCGGGAAAAGGCGAGGGACGGGATTCTATTCCTGCCACACTGACCAGTTCACATGGAATAATAATGAATGGGATGGCGATGAAACAGATCAACCAGACGACATGTGGGAGCAAAGGCCTGCAAATGCTGGTTTATTCCAAAAATAGACACAAACTGGAGGACTGACTCAGCGGGTCGGGCAGCATCTCTGGAGCAGAAGAATGGGTGACGTTTCAGATCGGGGCCTTTTTCGGACAGAAGGCAGCCGTGCTCACCGTAAGACCACACGATTGTTTCGGCGAGTGAGGAACGGAACCGAACTTTGTGACTCGACCACAGTCCCGAAGCTGCCTTCTGACCACAGTTCCGGTTACATGCGTTTTGCAAAGAAAAAGCGCCTCGTAAGGAAATAATCCAACACGAGCGTGTACTTGAACAAATGACTGGAAAGCGGAAGAAGCCGCGAGCACACGTCAGAGGACAGTGAGAAGTGAATGCCTGAAGGTGCACGTTTTCAGTAAAAGGAAAGCTGACGGGATGAACATTGAATTCACCATTTTTATCGAACAATCCCCCCCCTCTCCCGCCCCAGACCACACACACCCTGTGCCCACCTGGACTCGCACCGTTTCTCCGACTGCATTCTATCTCTGTAGCGCCCACTCCCCAGACATCAGTCTGATTGTCTGAAAAAGGGTCTCGATCCGAAATATCGTCCATTCGCTCTCTCCAGAGATGCTGCCTGTCCCGCTGAGTTATTTTGTGTCAACCTTCGATTTCAACCAGCATCTCCAGTTGTATCCTACACATTGCGTCTACCTCTCCTTCAAACCCCTCACCTTCAAATCCCATTCCTTGCTCTCCATCACGAGGTAGTACACACACTGCTTCTTCGTTAGTATAGTGGTTAGTATCCCCGCCTGTCACGCGGGAGACCGGGGTTCAATTCCCCGACGGGGAGACGGTTTCCTCTTTCTAAATGTAACCGGAATTCCAGGTTGCATTTTGAAGATTTTGATTCATAAGGTGTCAGCAAGAATTCCACAGATTTACGACCCTTTGACCAAAGAGATTCCTCCTCATCTCCTTCCTAAAGGATCGTCCTTTAATTCTAAGGATCTGACCACGGGTCCCAGATTCTCCACTAGTAGAAAACTATCTCTCCTACTCTATCCAGGCAACTATTCGGTCAGTTTTAATTAGGTCAACGCCTCATACTTCTTAACTCCAGTGAGTAGAGGCTCAGCTCATTATATGTTAATCCACTCATTTCTGTGATCATTCTCGTTAACCTCCTCTGGACCCTCTCGGCTGCCAGCTCATCTTTCTTCAAATAAAATTGTTCACAATACTCTAAATGCGGTCTGATCCGCTCTTTATACAGCCTTAGCATTGCAGCCCTGTTTTTGTAGTCCAGTCCTTGAGAGTCAGAATAAGAGAGTAAGGCAGATAATAAAAAATAAAGAATATAAGATGTGGAGAAGGAGAAAATTGGAAGTGAAAAGTGGAGAAATAGAAGTCGTAAACAAAGTAAACTCAATTTGTTTCACGAGGGCGTGTTTACAAAAGCAGGGATGTAATGCTGAGGCTCAAAAGTGCATTCTTAAGGCTGCATTTGTAATACTGTATACAATTATCGGTAGGACGGATGTGCTGGCACTGGAGAACGTCCAGAGGAGTTTTCCAAGAATGATCCCAGGAATGTGTAGGTTAACCTATAATGAGCATTTGTCAGCACTTTGGCTGTACCAGCTGAAGTTTAGCAGAATGAGGGGGGACTTCATTGAAACATACAGAATAGTGAAAGGCTCGCACAGAGTGGACGTGGAGAGGATGTTTCCACTAGTGGGAGAGCCTGGGGCTAGAGGGCATAGTCTCAGAATTATAGGACGTTCTTTTAGGAAGGAGATTAGAATAATTTGCTTTTATTCCGAGGATGATGAATCTCTGGCCAGAGAAAGCTGCAGAGGCTGTCAGTGGATATTTGCAAGGCAGAGACATATAGACTGTGGACTAACACAGGTGTCTTTGAAGCATAGAAACATAGAAAATAGTTGCAGGAGCAGGTCATTCGACCCTTGAGCCGGCATCACCAATCAATATGATCATGGCTGATCATCCAGAATCGATACCCTTTTTCTGCTTTTCCCCCATATTCCTCGATTTCGTTATGAGCTATATGTCAGAGGTTGTGCAGAGAATGAAGGTGAATGGGGTTTGGAGGGAGAGATAGATTAGCCATGGTAGAATCAAAATGCTGAAGTATCTCAGCGGGTGAAACAGCATCTCTCAAGAGAAGGAATGGGAGACGTTTCGGGGCGAGACACTTCTTCAGACTGTCTCACCCGCTGAGTTATTCCATCATTTGGTGTCTACCTTCGATTTTTACCAGCATCTGCAGTTCTTTCTTGCACATAGGTCAGCCGTAATTGCATGACGGTGTAGACTGCTGATCTATATCGTTGAGACCAAGCGGAGGCTTGGCGATCGTTTCGCCGAACACCTTCGCGCGGTCCACAATAACCAACCCGACCTCCCGGTGGCACAGCACTTCAACTCCCCCTCCCATTCCGTATCCGACCTCTCGGTCCTGGGCCTCCTCCACGGCCAGAGCGAGCAACACCGCAAGTTGGAGGAACAGCACCTCATATTCCGCTTGGGTAGTCTGCATCCTCTGGGCTTAAACATTGAATTTTCTCAATTCTGTTAACCCTTGCTGCCTCCTCCCCTTCCCACCTCTCCCTCAGCCCTCGGGCCCTGGCATTCCCTCTCTCTCTATACCTCCCCCACCCAACTAGCTTCTCATTTTCACACTACAAACAGCTTACAATGGCCTGTTTCCCTCATCATCGATACTTTTTTGCATATATTTCACTCATTGTTCTTTATCTCTCCAAATCACCGTCTATATCTCTCGTTTCCCTGATCCCTAGCCAGTCTCAAGAAGGGTTTAGGCCCGAAACGTCGCCTATCTCCTTCGCTCCTTAGATGCTGCTGCACCCGCTGAGTTTCTCCAGCAATTTGTGTGCCGACGGAGTGGACTGGATGGGCCGAATGCCCAATACTATTATCACTTATGACCTTATTACCTAATGACGAAAGAAAGCAAACCGTAAAAAAATAACGTATACGAGGTGAGAAATGAAAAGGGCAAAATCAGTAAAAGGAGCAGAAACGCAAGGAACATTTGCATGAAAGCAGAGTGGCGCAGCGGAAGCGTGCTGGGCCCATAACCCAGAGATCGATGGATCGAAACCATCCTCTGCTATTCCTTTCAAGGATATTTTGAAATATACTAACCTAGTATGAAGAAGTCTTGACCCAAAACTTCGCCAATTCCTTCTCTCCATAGATGCTGCCTCACCCTCTGAGTTTCTCCAGCATTTGTTGTCTCCTTACAAATTTCCCTTTGTTTGGGCAAGTTTCTCGTCCGAAACTTCGACTATACCTTCTGTTCATAGATGCTGCCTCACCCGTTGTGTTACTCCAGCATATTTTGTCTACTTATAAACTTTCCTTAGTTTTGGAGGGAAAAATCATATTTCAATGGAACATTTCGCTTCATTGCATCATTTAATGAATATTGTTGGTGAATCAGTGGTTGACAGAATGGTCAAGGCCGTACTCGGCTACTGACCTATTCATTATATTCTCTGCTGTGTGAACAGAGTTGAGAATTTGTGGCATTCTCTTCCTCAGAAGGCAGTGGAGGCCAATTCACTGGATGCATTCAAACGTGAGTTAGTTAGAGCTCTTATGATTAGCGGAAGCAAGGGATATGGGGAGAAGGCAGAAACGGGGTACTGATTGTGGATGATCAGCCATGATCACATTGAATGGCGGTCTTGGCTCGTAGGGAACAATGGGCAACTCCTGCACCTATTGTCTATGTATCTATGGATCTAAGCTGCTCTTTGGTGCAGAACAGAGATGGGTATTATATATAGTCGGCATGGACATCCTGGGCCGATGTCCATACAGGACGACAGGAGGAAATCCATGTCGGAATGTAGTGAGAGTGAGGAGATAGAGTCCACGGAATAAATAGTGTAGGAAGGAACAGCAGATGCTGGTTTAAACGGAAGATAGAAACAAAAAGCTGGAATAACTCAGCGGGGCATGCAGCATCTCTGAAGAGAAGGAATGGGTGACGTTTCGGGTCGTGACCCTTCTTCAGACTGATAGATAGCTGTCGGAACTCAGTGTGAACCAGTCGTCGGGGCATGTTGCGATGACATTGAGTTTGTCGTGAGAAAGTGCAGTAACCTGCACCGAACCGGGTAAAGGCGGGATTGGATTCTATCCCTGACCCACTGACCAGCTGACCGGGAAAAATAATGAATTAAATTTTGATTGTATCCCTCTTCACACTCAACGAGAATTACACAAGTGAATGATTTAATGAAGGCAGCTGGGGCAGGTTGCTCGGTTCGTCTTCCTTCACGGGTTCATTTCCGGAAGTTTCGACATCCCGACACCAGAATTATGCACAGTGCAATGGACAGAAATGAAGCCCGTATTAACCAAATGAAATGTGGAAACAAAGAAGTGTAGATGCTGGTTTACACCAAAGACAGGCACAAATTGCAGGAGTAGCTCAGTGGGTTCGGCAGCATCTCTGGAAAAAAAAGGATGGATGGCGGTTCGGGTCAGGACCTGCTTTGGAGAGAAGACAGTCATGTTCACCATTGGACACCCCCCCCCCCCATGTTTTGAGAGCGGGGCGTAAGCACATCGACTCAAACGTCCCAGCATGAACGACGTACTGCCTCCTCACATCCACCAACGTGAGCAACCGTGAACGGCCAGGCAAAATGTCAGAAGCCAATGATGAGCGGGACAGTGCGAAACCCATACGACCGTGTGCAGCAGCCATTTCCTGCACTTAAAGAGGGCTCCCATTTTCCGGAATCAAGGCATATGGGGAAAAAGCAGGAGCAGAGTACTGATTCTGGAAGATCAGCATTGATCATATTGAATGGCGGTTCCGGCTGGGAGGGTCATATGGCCTACTCCTGCATCTTTCTGTGCTTCTATGCTTCAATGACACATGTAATAAACAAAAATCTATCTATCTCTGCTTTGAAATATTCACTGAAGGCCTTAGCAGCTTTATGTGGCAAAGATATCCATAGATTCACCACCCTCTGTTTAAAAAAAAATCTCCTCATTTCCTTCCTAAAAGAACGTCCTTTAATTCGAAGGCTATGATCTCCAGTCTAGACTCAGCCACTCGTGGAAACATCCTATCCACATCCACTCTATGCAAGCTTTTCACTATTCTGAGTGTTTTTATGAGGCCCCCTAAATCTTCTAAACTCCAGCGAGTAAAGGCCCAGTGCTGACGTTATACGTTAACCTACTCATTCCTGGGATCATTCTTGTAAACGTCCTCTGGACGCTCTCCAGTGCCAGCACATGCTTCCTCAGGTATGGTTCCCAAAATTGATCACAATGTTCCAAATGCAGCCTTAGGGACGCCTTGTAGAGCCTCAGCATTACATCCCTGCTTTTGAAACCACGCCCTCATCATATAAATTGAGTTTCCTTTTTTACGACCGGTATTTCTCCACTTCTCTCTTCCAATTGTCTCCTTCTCTCTATCTTATTTTCTTTATTTCTCATTCTCTACCTTACTCTCCTATTTCTTACTCTCGAGCACTGGAATGCAAAAACAGGGCTGTAATGCTAAGCCTATATAAAGAGCTGGTCAGGCCGCATTTAGAGTATTGTGAGCAATTTTCTACCCCATATCTGAAGAAGGATTGCGCTGGCACCGGAGAGGGTCCAGAGGAGGTTTACGAGAATAATCCCGGGAATGTGTGGGTTAACATATAATGAGCTGAATCTCTGCTCACTGGAGTTTAGAAGGATGAGAGGGAACCTAATTGAAACTTACCAAATAGTGAAACGCCTGGATAGATTGGGTGTGGAGAGGATGTTTTCTACTAGTGGGCGAGGCTAGGGCCTGTGATCAGTGCCTCAGAATTAAAGGCCGTTCCTTGAGGAAGGAGAAGAGGAGAAAGCAAAGCAAGAATTTAATTGCCATATCAGGTACACATGAAAGTAAACTCTCTTGATTCTTGAATCTTGAATTTCGTCTGGTTGATGCGGATTCCATTTCTGCCCTTCGCGCTGTGCGTAATTCTGATGATCGGACGTCCAAACTTCCAGAAATGAACCCGTGAAAGAACACGATGTTTGCAGAGCTCAAGGCACCGAGCGACCTGTCCCAGTCGCCTTCCTGAATTAATTCATATCGGTGATTATCATTGAGTGTGAAGAGGGATTTAATCACCATTTAATTCATTATTATTCCCTGTGCTCTTGTCAGGGATGGAATTCCATACCGCGCCTTTACCGTTTCGCTGCAGCTTCCTTATCTCACTCGATTCCGCGTTCCCCCGACAAACTCAGCCACATTCCAACATGTCCCGACGACTGGCTCACAGCTTCCATATATCTGTCCCCCTCTGCCCTGACCCTCAGTCTGGAGAAGTGAACTTTGGTGGCAAGAACAAGAAGGCAGATTATAATCTGAACCGTGTCAGAATTGGAAAAAGGGAGGTGCAACGAGACCTGGGTGTGCATGTACATCAGTCAAGCAGGTACAGCGGGCGGTGAAGAAAGCTAATGGCATGTTGGCCTTCATTGCGAGCGGATTTCAGTTTAGGAGCAGGGAATTCCTACTGCAGTTTTACAGGGCCCTGGTGAGACAGCACCTTGAGTATTTTGAGCAGTTTTCGTCTCCTAATTGGAGTAAGGACATCCTTGGTATTCAGGCTGTGCAGCCTAGGTTCACTAGTTTAATTCCCCGGATGGCGGGAATGACATATGATGAAAGGATTGGTCGACTGGGACTGTATTCACTTTAATTTAGAAGGATGAGAGGGGTCTTATAGAAATATATAAAATTCTTAAAAGATTGTACCGGCTGGATGCAGGAAAAACGTTCTGGATGTTGGGGCAGTCAATAACCTGGGTTACAGTTTTAGAATAAGCGGAGGAAAATTTAGGACTGAGATGAGGAGAAACCTTTTCACCCAGATTCGCTAGCACAAAAGGCGGTGGAGGCTAATTCACTGGATGTGTTCAAGGGAGTGTTAGATTTATTTCCTCGGGCTCAAGGGAATCAAAGGATGAGGGGAAGAAGCCGGGACGAGGTACTGATCTGCCAAGATCATATTGAATGGCCTACTCCTGCATCTATTTTTTTATGTTTCTAATCTATTCTACATTTTGCTTGATTCACGTCCCCGTTGATGTCTCATCTTCACACCTTGCCTTTCCATGTCTTTGTCTCCCTCAACCTGGCGAAGGGTCGCACTGTCACAACTTGCTCCCGCCGTGTTTCTCCGGAGTCTACTATCGCCGTTAGTACGCCACGTGGAAGACGGATATGTTACACTTGAAGTGAACTAGCAAAGGCACCAGATACATTTCGCAAACAGACAACGTGCATTGCTGGCCTTTCAACACTGAAGGAATCTGACGTATATTTAATCCACTAGATGGGATTGGGAAGTTAATTGTACCGAGGAATTGGACAAAAAGAACAGCCAGGTGTGGGTGTATCATCGGCTGCAGCTCGGCCGGTGCTCTCAGATTGGAGTGTGAGCGGAAGATTGGCCCGGAGACACAGAATGTGGGAGAGACGCAGAGCAAGAAAAACAGATCGAAGTGGGAAAATGTGGAAAGAAAGCAAAGACTACAAAAAAATAGTTTAAACTGGGAAATGCAAACAGCTCACCCAGTAAAAGGGAACACACTCAGTAAAAGGGAGCTTATTTGCAAACAATATTTTTTTGAGAGCAGACTGGCGCAGCGGAAGCGTGCTGGGACCATAACCCAGAGGTTGAAGGATCGAAACCATCCTCTGCCAATCTTTCACTTGATATTTTTGAGAAATTACCGCCTGCTCACACGTTCACACAACATGCATTCAGTTTGATTCGGTGTAATCGTATATTTCATTAGAAAGTTTTGTTTATTTGTATCATATTATGTGTTGTTGTGCACACACAATGATCATCGCCGTCGGCTACTGACCAATTCTTTATAGGCTCTCATTTCTCAGAGATGGATAATATATGGTCGGCATTTACATAATGGGCAAGGGTTTCTGTTCTGTCCGTGCAAGAGGACGGGAGGAAATCCATGTCGGAATGGAGGGAGAGTGAGGAGAGAGATTCCACCGGGTACGTAGACAGCTGACGGAACTCTGTGTGAATTAACCATATAACCATATAACCATATAACAAATACAGCACGGAAACAGGCCATCTCGGCCCCTCAAGTCCATGCCGAACAACTATTTTCCCTTAGTCCCACCTGCCTGCACTCATACCATAACCCTCCATACCCTTCTCATCCATATGCCTATCCAATTTATTTTTAAATGATACCAACGAACCTGCCGCCAACACTTCCTCTGGAAGCTCATTCCACACCGCTACCAATCTCTGAGTAAAGAAGTTCCCCCTTATGTTACCCCTAAACCTCTGTCCCTTAATTCTAAAGTCATGTCCTCTTGTTTGAATCTTCCCTATTCTCATAGGGAAACGCTTGTCCACGTCAACTCTGTCTATCCCTCTCATCATTTTAAAGACCTCTATCAAGTCCCCCCTTAACCTTCTGCGCTCCAGAAAACAAATACCTAACTTATTCAAACTATCTCTGTAACTTAGCTGTTGAAAACCGGGCAACATTCTAGTAAATCTCCTCTGTACCCTCTCTATTTTGTTGATATCCTTCCTATAATTGGGCGAACAAAATTGTACACCTTACTCCAGATTTGGTCTCAACAATGCCTTGTACAATTCAATGCAACATCTCCAAATTTGCAGATGGCACCAAGCTAGGGGGTATAGTTAGGTGTGAGGAAGATGCTTGGAGGTTGCAGGGTGATTTGGATAGGCTGAGGGAATGGGCAGATACATGGCAGATGCAGTATAATGTGGATAAATGTGAGATTATCCACTTTGGTGGCAAAAACATGAGGGTAGACTATTATCTGAATGGTGGCAGTTTAAGAAATTTGAGATGCAACGAGAGCTGGGTGTCATGGTACACCAGTCATTAAAAGTAGGCATGCATGTGCAGCAGGCAGTGAAGAAAGCAAATGGTATGTTAGCATTTATAGCGAAAGGATTTGAGTATAGGAGCAGGGAGGTTCTACTGCAGTTGTACAGGGTTTTGGTGAGGCCACACCTGGAGTATTGCGTACAGTTTTGGTCTCCAAATCTGAGGAAATACATTCTTGCCATAGAGGGGGTACAGTGAAGATTCACCAGACTGATTCCTGGGATGTCAGGACTTATGAGGAAAGCATGGATAGACTCGGATTGTACTCGCTGGAATTTAGAAGATTGAGGGGGGATCTTATAGAAACTTACAACATTCTTAAGGGGTTGGACAAGCTAGATGCTGAAATATTGTTCCCGATGTTGGGGGAGTCCAGAACACGGAGTCACAGTCTAAGGATAAGAGGGAATTCCTTTAGGACCGAGGTGAGGACAACATTCTTTACACAGAGAGTGGCGAATCTCTGGAATTCTCTGCCACAGATGGTAGTTGACGCCAGTTCATTGGCTATATTTGAGGGCGTTAGATGTGGCTAAAGGGATCAGGGGGTATGGAGAGAAAGCATGTACGGGATACTGAGTTGGATGATCAACCATGATCACATTGCACGTGCAGGATCGAAGGGCCGAATGGCCTACTCCTGCACCTATTTTTCTATGTTTCTATGTTTCTATGTGAACCAATCGCCGGGACATGTTGGGATGCGACCGAGTTTGCTGGAGGAATGTGTAATCGAGTGGGATGTGGAAGCTGAACCGAATCGGGAAAAGGCGAGGGACGGGATTCTATTCCTGCCCCACTGACCAGTTCACATGGAATAATAATGAATGGGATGGCGATGAAACAGATCAACCAGACGACATGTGGGAGCAAAGGCCTGCAAATGCTGGTTTATTCCAAAAATAGACACAAACTGGAGGACTGACTCAGCGGGTCGGGCAGCATCTCTGGAGCAGAAGAATGGGTGACGTTTCAGATCGCGGCCTTTTTCGGACAGAAGGCAGCCGTGCTCACCGTAAGACCACACGATTGTTTCGGCGAGTGAGGAACGGAACCGAATTTTGTGACTCGAACACAGTCCCGAAGCTGCCTTCTGACCGCAGTTCAGTTTACATGCGTTTTGTAAAGAGAAAGCGCCTCGTTATGAAATAATTCAACACGTGCGTGTACTTGAACAAATGACTGGAAAGCGGAAGAAGCCGCGAGCACACGTCAGAGGACAGTGAGAAGTGAATGCCTGAAGGTGCACGTTTTCAGTAAAAGGAAAACTGACGGGATGAACATTGAATTCACCAATTTTTTTGAACAGTCCGCCCCCTCTCCCGCCCCCAATCACACACACACACTGTGCCCACCTGGACTCGCACCATTTCCACGACTACATTCTATCTCTGTAGCTTCCACTCCCCAGACAGCAGTCTGTTTGTCTGAACAAGGGTCTCGATCTGAAACATCGTCCATTCGCTCTCTCCAGAGATGCTGCCTGTCCCGCTGAATTATTTTCTGTCTACCTTCGATTTAAACCAGCATCTCCAGTTGTATCCTACACATTGCGTCTACCTCTCCTTCTAACCCGTCCCCTTCAAATTCCATTCCTTGCTCTCCTTCACGAGGCAGTATACACAATGCTTCCTCGTTAGGATAGTGGTTAGTATCCCAGCCTGTCACGCGGGAGACCGGGGTTCAATTCCCCGACGGGGAGACGGTTTCCTCTTTCTAAATGTAACCGGAATTCCAGGTTGTATTTTGAAGATTTTGATTTATAAGTTGTCAGCAAGAATTCCACAGTTTTACGACCCTTTGACCAAAGAGATTCCTCCTCATCTCCTTCCTAAAGGATCGTCCGTTAATTCTAAAGATCTGACCATGGGTCCCAGATTCTCCTCTAGTAGAAAACTATCTCTCCCACTCTATCCAGGCAACTATTCGGTCAGTTTTAATTAGGTAAACCCTCATACGTCTTAACTCCAGTGAGTAGAGGCTCAGCTCATTATAATTTAACCACTCATGCCAGTGATCATTCTCGTTAACCTCCTCTGGACCTTCTCGGCTGCCAGATCATCTTTCTTCAAATAAAATTGTTCACAATACTCTAAATGCGGCCTGATCCGCTCTTTATACAGCCTTAGCATTGCAGCCCTGTTTCTTGTAATCCAGTCCTTGAGAGTAAGAAATAAGTGAGTAAGGCAGAGAATAAAAAATAAAGAATATAAGATAGAGAGAAGGAGAAAATTGGAAGTGAAAAGTGGAGTAATAGAAGTCGTAAACGAAGTAAACTCAATTTATTTCATGAGGGCGTGTTTACAAAAGCAGGGATGTAATGCTGAGGCTCGAAAGGGCATTCTTAAGCCTGCATTTGGATTACTGTAAACAATTATCGGTAGGACGGATGTGCTGGCACTGGAGAGCGTCCAGAGGAGGTTTGCAAGAATGATCCCAGGAATGAGTAGGTTGACCGATAATGAGCATTTGTCAGCACTTTGGCTGTACCAGGTGAAGTTTAGCAGAATTAGGGGGGACTTCATTGAAACATACAGAATAGTGAAAGGCTCGCACAGAGGGGACGTGGAGAGGATGTTTCCACTAGTGGGAGAGCCTGGGACTAGAGGGCATAGTCTCAGAATTATAGGAAGTTCTTTTAGGAACTCATATTCCGCTTGGGGAGTCTGCATCCTCTGGGCTTAAACATTGAATTTTCTCAATTCTGTTAACCCTTGTTGCCTCCTCCCCTTCCCACCTCTCCCTCAGCCCTCGGGCCCTGGCATTCCCTCTCTCTCTATCCCTCCCCCACCCAAGTCGCACTAGCTTCTCATTTTCACACTATAAACAGATTACAATGGCCTGTTTCCCTCATCATCGACACTTCTTTGCATATCTTTCACTCATTGGTCTTTATCTCTCCACATCACCGTCTATATCTCTCGTTTCCCTGATCCCTAGCCAGTCTGAAGAAGGGATTCGGCCCGAAACGTCGCCTATCTCCTTCGCTCCTTAGATGCTGCAAAGCCCTCCAAAAATAGACACAAACTGGAGAACTGACTCAGCGGGTAGGGCAGCATCTATGGAGCAGAAGAATGGGTGACGTTTCAGATCGCGGCCTTTTTCGAACAGAAGGCAGCCGTGCTCACCGTAAGAGCACACGATTGTTTCGGCGAGTGAGGAACGGAACCGAACTTTGTGACTCGACCACAGTCCCGAAGCTGCATTCTGACCGCAGTTCCGGTTACATGCGTTTTGTAAAGAGAAAGCGCCTCGTTATGAAATAATTCAACACGTGCATGTACTTGAACAACTGACTGGAAAGCGGAAGAAGCTGCGAGCACACGTCAGAGGACATTGAGAAGTGAATGCCTGAAGGTGCACGTTTTCAGTAAAAGGAAAGCTGACGGGATGAACATTGAATTCACCAATTTTATTGAAGAATCCGCCCCCTCTGCCGCCCCCAATCACACACACCCTCTGCCCAGCTGGACTCGCACCATTTCTCCGACGACATTCTATCTCTGTAGCGCCTACTCCCCAGACATCAGTCTGATTGTCTGAAGAAGGGTCTGGATCCGAAACATCGTCCATTCGCTCTCTCCAGAGGTGCTGCCTGTCCCGCTGAGTTATTTTGTGTCTACCTTCGATTTGAACCAGCATCTCCAGTTGTTTCCTACACATTGCGTCTACCTCTCCTTCTAACCCCTCCCCTTCAAATTCCATTCCTTGCTCTCCATCACGAGGTAGTACACACACTGCTTCCTCGTTAGTATAGTGGTTAGTATCCCCGCCTGTCACGCGGGAGACCGGGGTTCAATTCCCCGACGGGGAGACGGTTTCCTCTTTCAAAATGTAACCGGAAATCCAGGTTGTATTTTGAAGATTTTGATTCATAAGGTGTCAGCAAGTATTCCACAGATTTACGACCCTTTGACCAAAGAGATCCCTCCTCATCTCCTTCCTAAAGGATCGTCCTTTAATTCTAAGGATCTGACCACGGGTCCCAGATTCTCCATTAGCAGAAAACGATCTCTCCCACTCCATCCAGGCAACTATTCGGTCAGTTTTAAGGAGGTCAATACTCATACTTCTTAACTCCAGTGAGTAGAGGCTCAGTTCATTATATGTTAACCCACTCATTCCTGTGATCATTCTCGTTAACCTCCTCTGGACCCTCTCGGGTGCCAGCTCATTTTTCTTCAAATAAAATTGTTCACAATACTCTAAATGCGGCCTGCTCCGCTCTTTATACAGCCTTAGCATTGCAGCCCTGTTTTTGTAGTCCAGTCCTTGAGAATAAGAAATAAGAGAGTAAGGCAGAGAATAAAAAATAAAGAATATAAGATAGAGAGAAGGAGAAAATTGGAAGTGAGAAGTGGAGAAATAGAAGTCGTAAAGAAAGTAAACTCAATTTATTTCATGAGGGCGTGTTTACAAAAGCAGGGATGTAATGCTGAGGCTCGAAAGGGCATCCTTAAGCCTGCATTTGGATTACTGTAAACAATTATCGGTAGCACGGATGTGCTGGCACTGGATAGCGTCCAGAGGAGGTTTACAAGAATGGTCCCAGGAATGAGTAGGTTGACCTATAATGAGCATTTGTCAGCACTTTGGCTGTACCAGCTGAAGTTTAGCAGAATTAGGGGGGACTTCATTGAAACATACAGAATAGTGAAAGGCTCGCACAGAGGGCACGTGGAGAGGATGTTTCCACTAGTGGGAGAGCCTGGGACTAGAGGGCATAGTCTCAGAATTATAGGAAGTTATTTTACGAAGAAGATTAGAATAATTTTGTTTTAGTCAGATGATGATGAATCTATGGCCAGAGAAAGCTGTAGAGGGTGTCAGTGGATAATTGTAAGGCGGAGACAGATAGATTATTGATTAATACAGGTGTATTTGAAGCATAGAAACATAGAAAATAGTTGCTGGTGCAGGTCATTCGACCTTCTGAACCGGCATCACCATTCAATATGATCATGGCTGATCATCCAGAATCGATACCCTTTTTCTGCTTTTTCCCCATATTCCTCGATTTCGTTATGAGCTATATGTCAGAGGTTGTGGAGAGAAGGCAGGTGAATGGGGTTTGGAGGGAGAGATAGATTAGCCATGGTAGACTCAAAATGCTGGAGCATTTCAGCGGGTGAAACAGCATCACTGAAGAGAAGGAATGGGTGACGTTTCGGGTCGAGACACTTCTTCAGACTGCCTCACCCGCTGAGTTATTCAATCATTTGGTGTCTACCTTCGATTTTTACCAGCATCTGCAGTTCTTTCTTGCACATAGGTCAGCCGTAATTGAATGACGGAGTAGACTGCTGATCTATATCGGTGAGACCAAGCGGAGGCTTGGCGATCGTTTCGCCGAACACGTCCGCTAGGTCCGCAATAACCAACCCGACCACCCGGTGGCTCAGCACTTCAACTCCACCTCCCATTCCGTATCCGACCTCTCGGTCCTGTGCCTCCTCCACGGCCAGAGTGAGCAACACCGCAAGTTGGAGGAACAGCACCTCATATTCCGCTTGGGGAGTCTGCATCCTCTGGGCTTAAACATTGAATTTTTCAATTCTGTTAACCCTTATTGCCTCCTCCCCTTCCCACCTCTCCCTCAGCCCTCGGGCCCTGGCATTCCCTCTCTCTCTATCCCTCCCCCACCCAAGTCGCACTAGCTTCTCATTTTCACACTACAAACAGATTACAATGGCCTGTTTCCCTCATCATCGATACTTCTTTGCATATCTTTCACTCATTGGTCTTTATCTCTCCACATCACCGTCTATATCTCTCGTTTCCCTGATCCCTAGCCAGTCTGAAGAAGGGTTTCGGCCCGATACGTCGCCTATCTCCTTCGCTCCTTAGATGCTGCAAAGCCCTCCAAAAATAGACACAAACTGGAGGACTGACTCAGCGGGTAGGGCAGCATCTCTAGAGCAGAAGAATGGGTGACGTTTCAGATCGCGGCCTTTTTCGAACAGAAGGCAGCCGTGCTCACCGTAAGAGCACACGATTGTTTCGGCGAGTGAGGAACGGAACCGAACTTTGTGACTCGACCACAGTCCCGAAGCTGCCTTCTGACCGCAGTTCCGGTTACATGCGTTTTGTAAAGAGAAAGCGCCTCGTTATGAAATAATTCAACACGTGCATGTACTTGAACAAATGACTGGAAAACGGAAGAAGCCGCGAGCACTTCTTCAGACTGCCTCACCCGCTGAGTTTTTCCATCATTTGGTGTCTGTAAAGAAGTTAACACGTACACAGTGTTTCTTTACCAAGTCTTTATTAATCACATATATCGATGCCCTAGTTGTACATGGTCTGCACGTTTAACTAGAGGAGGTACCAGGGATGGAGAGACAGTAATATACTTGGTGAAAGGGGAGTGGCTACACAACCTACAATTAAAGGGACATGCACTAAACATCTACATCCTTCCTCTTGCAAAAGAAAGGAACGTGACAGCCGACCATGTCTCATACACTAGAGCAACTGGAAAAGGATAGACAGCAAAATAGCAGCAATCAAATATAACCATAACGGTCAGGCGCCCTTACAATCCGCCCCGAGCTGGTACGAACCCCGCTCACACACTCTCCCCCCAAAGAAACGGGCACCGGGGGAGACCCCACGACAGGAGGACTACAATGTGGGGACTTGCGTGGTGACAAAGGGATTGGAGGCGAGCGACCTGGCGATGGGGAAGAGATGGCTGGAGACACGGGAACAGTCACAGGGAGAAGAACCGGGACAGGGCGAGCAGGCACAGGCTTAGCGACCGCTACAGGCGGGAGAGCGGACAGAGGGGGAGCATGGGGGTGAGCAGGAGGAGGAGGAGAGGGCTCGTTCACCAGGCGGAGGTGCCGCCTGGACCGACGGTAAACAGTACCATCGAGGTTCACCAGATAGGAGCGAGGTGAACCAGCCGTCCCAACAACAACCGCAAGGCCAGGGTGACCGGAGGTGGAATGTATGCGGACAACCTGACCAGGAGACAGAGGAGGCAGGGCACGGCAAGACCTGTCGTGGGATCGCTTTTGAATGGACCGCTTGGTAGCAATACGCTCACGGACCACGGCAGGTTTTACAACAGCTGGGGTAAGAGTCTGTAGGGCCACCGGAATGGGAGGTCGAGTAACCCGGGACATGAGGCGCTGCGCCGGGGATCCCAGAACACCGTCACGGGAAATGTTTCGCAGGTTGAGGAGGGCGAGGTAAATGTCAGACTTCGATGCGCGGCAGCGATTCAACAAGTCCTTTGCGCTGCGAACAGCACGCTCGGCCAGGCCATTGCTCTGAGGATACTCAGGGCTACTAGTATAATGCCGAAAGTTCCAGCGGTCAGCAAAGTCCTTGAACTCCGCACTGGTAAATTGGCTGCCGTTGTCTGACTGCAGGCTCGCTGGTGATCCAAAGGTCGCGAAGTGGCGGCGCAGCTTCGTGATAACAGCAGAAGAGGAGAGAGAAAACAGCTGGTCGACCTCATACCAGTTGGAGTAAGAGTCGACAAGCACCAAGAAGTGCTTGCCGTGCCACTCTAAAATGTCCGTTGCCAGCGCCGACCATGGCAGGTCTGGTGCGGGCTGCTGCATAAGGGGCAAACGCTGCTGCTGCGGGGCGAGACTGTTGCAGGTAGGGCAAGATGACACCCGGTCCCGAAAATACACAGCCATATCAGGCCAATAAAACTGGCTTTGGGCGATAGAGAGAGTGGCCTCGGCGCCAGGGTGACCCCGATGCGCGGTGTCGAAATACTGTTGGCGAAGAGGCTCAGGTACCACAACCTTGTGACCCTTAACGATAACTCCATCTCGTAGCACCAGCTCGTCACGGACCAGGAAGTAGGGCACTGCCGCGGCGGGCAGGGAAGAACGTCGCTCGGGCCAACCCCTTTGAATGACCGCAGCTAGCTGTTGGAGCGAGGCGTCAGCAGCAGTGTGTTTAACTAAGCACTGTAGTTGTTTTGAAGGAACAAAGTTGACGTTCAGGACAATCATACCTGAAGCCTCGAAAGGGTGACGGGTGGTCGAAGCCAGAGGAGCCCGAGACAGCGTGTCAGCAATAAACATGTCCTTGCCTCTACGGTACACTACGGAGAAGGTAAAACGCTGCAGCTGCAGCATCATCCGCTGCAGCCTGGAGGAGGCAGCGTGAATCGGCTTGCCGAGGATGGTGACCAGAGGCTGGTGGTCGGTTTCAATAGAGAATTCAGTTCCCAGGATATAGTCCTTAAATTTTGAACATGCAAACACAACAGCCAGCAGTTCCTTTTCGATCTGGGCATAGCGCTGCTCAGCTGGAGTCATCGTGCGAGACGCGAAGGACACGGGTAACTGGACCCCATCATGAACTTGCAAACAAGCAGCACCCAGCCCGAACTTTGAAGCATCGCACGTGAGGACAATAGGACGGTTCAAATCGAAATATTGCAGCGTCGGAGTGCAGACAAGCTTCGAACGCTGCATATCGAAAGCAGCCTGGTGTTGTGGGAACCAGGACCATGCAGTGTCTTTCTTCACCAAGTCCCTTAAAGGGGCACTCAACTCGCTCAGATCGGGGATGAATTTTCCCAAGTAATTTGCCATGCCAAGGAAACGCTGAAGGCTAGGCACATCCACAGGAGCAGGCATCTGCGAGATAGCAGCGGTCTTCTGTGGGTCGGGCTTCAGCCCGGACGCTGTGAAGACGTGTCCCACATAAGTGACCTCCGGGACACGGAACCGGCATTTACTAGGGTTGAGCTTTAGATTTACCTCCCGAGCTCGATCCAAAACTAGTCGGAGGTTGTGGTCGTGCTGTTCCACATCTTTACCATACACCAAGATGTAATCTACAATGATAGCGCACGGGAGCCCCGCAAACAGCTGTTCCATCGTCCTCTGGAAAACTTCACTGGCGGAGCTGATCCCGAACGGCATGCGCAGGAATCGGAACCTCCCAAAGGGAGTGGCAAAGGTCGTCAGGTAGGACGATTGTTCATCTAGCGGTATCTGCCAGAACGAGCTCTTAGCATCCAGCACCGAAAACACAGTGGCAGGGCCAACCTGTGCAGCAACATCTTCGACAGTACGCATGGGATAGTGCGGGCGCTTGATAGCCAGGTTTAAATCTTTGGGGTTGATGCAGATCCGTAGCTCACTCTTGTCCTTCTTGGCAGCAACCACCATGGTGGAGACCCACTGAGTGGGCTCGCTCACCTCCTTCAGAATGCCTGTAGCCACCATGTCCCGAAGGGTGGACTCGACCCTATCCTTCATCGCAAAGGAGACCCGGTGTGGAGGGCGTATAACTGGATCCACGTCAGGTTTTAGAGAGATCTCATAACTGCAGGGGAGCATCCCCAGCGCATTGTCAAACCGATCGGGGTACTCGGCTAACGGGTCCAAAGGTTGCTGAACTAAACGGATCTCCCGGTGAAAATTGACCAATCCGAGGTCTTGGCATGCCCGAACGCCGAGCAGTGTAACACATTTCTCGTTAACCAGGAAGAAGGAGAGGGGCCGAGCGGTCTCTAGCACTTCACAGTTCAGGGTAGCCTTCCCCACAGGGACAAGCAACCCTCCCCCATAAGCACGAAGGACAGAGCGCTCAACAGTGACTCGCTCATTATTCCTTATCTTCTTGAAAAGGCTAGTAGACATAACGTTCGTGGCGGCCCCAGTATCGACCTTGGCAGAGAACGTAGAACCATTGACAGTAACTTGCACAGTAGGGTCTGTTATCCGAGCAGGTGCCTTCCTAACTGAAAACACGCTGAGCCCACTCTGAGAAGAGTCCGAATCAGACAGTGGGAGGTTGTCAGGAGAGTGATAAGAACCAGACGCAGTACCATCCCGTACCAGGTAATTAGAGTGCCTGCGCTGTTGCTGGGCAGGATTTTTTCTAGCTCTGCATGCTGACGAGAAGTGGTTAGGCTTGTTGCAGAAGTTACAAATCTTTCCCACCGCAGGGCACACGTTGAAACGATGAGTCACAAAGTTACAGTTCGGGCAGCGCTTCTCCAGCTTGGAACTTGAACCATAGCTGGCCCCACGGCGAGTTTGCTGAGCAGGACGGCGGGTTGCGACGGTAGCTGCCCGAACCTCATGATCCGGGGGTGGTGCAGCAGAGATAACAGCCTCAGACATCTTTGCAGCATGCAGGGCAGCCTGGAGAGTCAAGTCTGCCTTACACAGGAGCTCCGACCGCAGCTGCTCATTTCGTAGACCATACACCAAGACATCGCGGGTCAGGGTCTCTGGGGTAGCGTCATTCAGGTGGCATCGCCTAGCCAGGTGCCGTAGGTCAGCGTAGAAGTTGCCGACAGACTCACCGGGTTTCTGACGACGTCCAAAAAACTTAAAACGCTCCAGAATGGAGTTCGTGGGCACATCACACATCTCGTTGAACTTCCCCAGTAGACAGTCAAGGTCCTCAGGGTCCTCATTCGGCCCGTACTCAAACGATTCAGAGCGCTCCAGAGCCTCGGAGCAGGCTAGATTCAATAGCAGCGACGCTTTAATGGCAGAGGAAACTCCCGGGTGCACGATAGCCACATAATGCCGAAAATCCCGGCGGAACGCATTCCACCGGTGAGCGATGTCGTCGTCAAAGACAAGGGACTCAGGCTTGCGGCAGGAGGAAGCCATGACCAGGCAGGGAAGGGTAACTGGGGCAAAAAAACTAAACCCGATAAACAGGAGGCGCGCAATTCGAAACGACTGACACCATGTAAAGAAGTTAACACGTACACAGTGTTTCTTTACCAAGTCTTTATTAATCACATATATCGATGCCCTAGTTGTACATGGTCTGCACGTTTTACTAGAGGAGGTACCAGGGATGGAGAGACAGTAATATACTTGGTGAAAGGGGAGTGGCTACACAACCTACAATTAAAGGGACATGCACTAAACATCTACAGTGTCTACCTTCGATTTTTACCAGCATCTGCAGTCCTTTCTTGCACATAGGTCAGCCGTAATTGAATGACGGAGTCGAATAAAAACATAAAGTATACGAGGTGAGAAATGAAAACGGCAAAATCAGTAAAAGGAGCAGAAACGCAAGGAACATTTGCATGAAAGCAGAGTGGCGCAGAGGAAGGGTGCTGGGCCCATAACCCAGAGGTCGATGGATCGAAACCATCCTCTGCTATTCTTTTCAAGGATATTTTGAAATATACTAACCTAGTATGAAGAAGTCTCGACCCAAAACTTCGACATTCCTTGTCTCCATAGATGCTGCCTCACCCTCTGAGTTTCTCCAGCATTTGTTGTCTCCTTACAAATTTCCCTTAGTTTGGGCAAGTTTCTCGTCCGAAACTTCGACTATACCTTCTGTTCATAGATGCTGCCTCACCCGTTGTGTTACTCCAGCATATTTTGTCCACTTATAAACTTCCCTTAGTTTGGAAGAGAAAAATCATATTTCAATGGAACATTTCGCTTCATTGCATAATTTAATGAATATTGTTGGTGAATCAGTGGTTGACACAATGATCAAGGCCGTACTCGGCTACTGACCTATTCATTATATTCTCTGCTGTGTGAAGAGAGTTGTGAATATCTGGGATTCTCTGCCTCAGAAGGCAGCGGAGGCCAATTCACTGGCTGCATTCAAACGTGAGTTAGTTAGAGCTCTTAAGATTAGCGGAACCAAGGGATATGGGGAGAAGGCAGAAACGGGGTACTGATTGTGGATGATCAGCCATGATTACATTGAATGGCGGTCTTGGCTCTTAGGGAAGAATGGGCAACTCCTGCAACTATTGTCTATGTATCTATGGATCTAAGCTGCTCTTTGGTGAAGAACAGAGATGGGTGTTATATATGGTCGGCATGGACATCCTGGGCCGAATTCCATAAAAGACGACAGGAGGAAGTCCATGCCGGAATGTAGCGAGAGTGAGGAGAGAGAGTCCACGGACTAAATCGTGTATGAAGGAACAGCAGATGCTGGTTTAAACGGAAGATAGACACAAAAAGCTGGAGTAACTCAGCGGGACATGCAGCATCTCTGAAGAGAAGGAATGGGTGACGTTTCGGGTCGAGACCCTTCTTCAGACTGATAGATAGCTGTCGGAACTCGGTGTGAACCAACTGTCGGGACATGTTGCGATGAGATTGAGTTTGTCGTGGGAATGTGCAGGAACCTGCACCGAACCGGGTAAAGGCGCGGGATTGGATTCTATCCCTGACCCACTGACCAGCTCACCGGGACAAATAATGAATTAAATGGTGATTAAATCCCTCTTCACACTCAACTAGAATTACACAAGTGAATGATTTAATGAAGGCATCTGGGGCAGGTTGCTCAGTTCGTCTTCTTTAACGGGTTCATTTCAGGAAGTTTCGACATCCGGACACTAGACTTATGAACAATGGACAGAAATGGAGCCCGTATTAACCAAATGAAATGTGGAAACAAAGTAGTGTAGATGCTGGTTTACACCAAAGACAGGCACAAATTGCAGGAGTAGCTCAGTGGGTTCGGCAGCATCTCGGGGAAAAAAAGGATGGATGGCGGTTCGGGTCAGGACATTCTTTAGACAGAAGACAGTCATGCTCACCATTGGACACGCCCCCCCTCCCATGTTTTGAGAGCGGGGCGTAAGCAGATCGCATCGAACGTACCAGCATGAACGAGGTACTGCCTCCTCACATCCACCAACGTCAGCAACCGTGAACGGCCAGGCAAAATGTCAGAAGCCAAAGATGAGCGGGACCGTGCGAACCCCATAGACCGTGTGCAGCAGCCATTTGCTGCACTTAAAGAGGGCTCCCATTTTCCGGAATCAAGGCATATGGGGAAAAAGCAGGAACAGAGTACTGATTCTGGCAGATCAGCATTGATCATATTGAATGGCGGTTCCGGCTGGGAGGGTCATATGGCCTACTCGTGCAACTTTCTGTGCTTCTATGCTTCAATGACATCTGTAATAAACAAAAATCTATCTATCTCTGCTTTGAAATATTCACAGAAGGCCTTAACAGCTTTATGTGGCAAAGAAATCCATAGATTCGCCACCCTCTGACTTAAAAAAAAATCTCCTCATCTCCTTCCTAAAAGAAAGTCCTTTAATTCGAAGGCTATGATCTCCACTTCTCGACTCAGCCACTCGTGAAAACATCCTATTCACATCCACTCTATGCAAGCCTTTCACTATTCTGCGTGTTTTTATGAGGCCCCCCTCAATCTTCTAAACTCCAGCGAGTAAAGGCCCAGTGCTGACGTTATACGTTAACCTACTCATTCCTGGGATCATTCTTGTAAACGTCCTCTGGACGGTCTCCAGTGCCAGCACATCCTTCCTCAGATATGGTTCCCAAAATGTATCACAATATTCTAAATGCAGCCTTAGAGACGCCTTATAGAGCCTCAGCATTACATCCCTGCTTTTTTAACCACGCACTCATCATATAAATTGAGTTTACTTTCTTTACGACCGGTATTTCTCCACTTCTCCCTTCCAATTGTCTCCTTCTCTCTAACTTATTTTCTTTATTTTTCATTTTCTACCTTACTCTCCTATTTCTTACCCTCGAGCACTAAAATGCAAAAACAGGGCTAAGCCTATATAAAGAGCTCTACCCCATATCTGAAGAAATGTTGCGCTGGCAAAGGAGAGGGTCCAGAGGACGTTTACGAGAATAATCCCAGGAATGTGTGGGTTAACATATAATGAGCTGAATCTCTGCTCACTGGAGTTTAGAAGGAAGAGAGGGAACCTAATTGAAACTTACCAAATAATGAAACGCCTGGATAGAGTGGTTGTGGAGAGGATGTTTTCTACTAGTGGGAGAGGCTAGGGCCTGTGATCAGAGACTCAGAAATAAAGGCCGTTCCTTGAGGAAGGAGAAGAGGAGAAAGCAAAGCAAGAATTGCATTGTCCTATCAGGGACACATGAAAGTAAACTCTCTTCATTCTTGAATCTTGAATTCCATCTGGTTGATGCGGATTCCATTTCTGCCCATCGCGCTGTGCGTAATTCTGATGATCGGACGTCCAAACTTCCAGAAATGAACCCGTGAAAGAACAGGATCTTTGCAGAGCTCAAGGCACCGAGCGACCTGTCCCAGTCGCCTTCCTGAATTCTTTCATATCGGTGATTCTCATTGAGTGTGAAGAGGGATTTAATCACCATTTAATTCATTAATATTCCCTGTGAGCTGGTCAGGGATGGAATCCCATCCCGCAGCTTTACCGGTTCGCTACAGCTTCCTTATCTCTCTCGATTCCACGTTCCCCCGGCAAACTCAGTCACATTCCAACATTTCCCGACGATTGGTTCACAACTTACCCTTCCATATCTCTGTCTCCCTCTCCCCTGACCCTCAGTCTGGAGAAGTGACCTTTGGTGGCAAGAACAAGAAGGCAGATTATAATCTGAAAGGTGTCAGAATTTGAAAAGGGGAGGTGCAACGAGACCAGGGTGTGCATATACATCAGTCAAGCAGGTTGAGTGGGCGGTGAAGAAAGCTAATGGCATGTTGGCCTTCATTGCGATAGGATTTCCGTTTCGGAGCAGGGAATTCCTACGGCAGTTTTACAGGGCCCTGGTGAGACAGCACCTTGAGTATTTTGAGCAGTTTTGGTCTCCGAATTGGAGTAAGGACATCCTTGCTATTCAGGCTGTGCAGGCTAGGTTCACTAGTTTAATTCCCGGATGGCGGGAAAGACATATGATGAAAGGATGGGTCGACTGGGATTGTATTCACTTGAATTTTGAAGGATGAGAGGGGTCTTATAGAAATATAAAAAAATCTTCAAAAATTGGACCGGCTAGATGCAGGAAAAACATTCTGGATGTTGGCGCAGTCAAGAACCGGGGGTACAGATTTAGAATAAGGGGATGAACATTTAGGACTGAGATGAGGAGAAACCTTTTCATCCAGATTCGCCAGCACAGAAAGCGGTGGAGGCTAATTCACTGGATGTGTTCAAGGGAGTGTCATATTTAGCTCCTCGGGCTCAAGGGTGTCAAAGGATGAGGGGAAGAAGCCGGGACGAGGTACTGGTCAGCCAAGATCATATTGAATGGCAATGCTGGTTCAAAGGGCCGAATGGCCTCCTCCTGCATCTATTTTTCTATGTTTCTAATCTATTCTACATTTTGCTTGATTCACGTCCCCGTTGATGTCTCATCTTCACACCTTACCCTTCCGTATCTCTGTCTCCCTCAACCTGGCGAATGGTCGCACTGTCACAACTTGCTCCCGCCGTGTTTCTCCGGAGGCTAATACAGCCGTTAGTACGCCAAGTGGAAGACGGATATGTTACACTTGAAGTGAACTAGCAAAGGCACCAGATACATTTCGCAAATAGACAACGTGCATTGCTGGCCTTTCAACACTGAAGGAATCTGACGTATATTTAATCCACTAGATGGGATTGGGAAGTTAATTGTACCGAGGAATTGGACAAAAAGAACAGCCAGGTGTGGGTGCATCGTAGGCTGCAGCTCGGCCGGTGCTCTCAGATTGGAGTGTGAGTGGAAGATTGGCCCGGAGACACTGAATGTGTGAGAGTCGCAGAGCAAGAAAAACAGATCGAAGTGAAGAAATGTGGAAAGAAAGCAAAGACTACAAAAAAAGAATTTAAACTGAGAAATGCAAACAGCTCACCCAGTAAAAGGGAACACACTCAGTAAAAGGGAGCTTATTTGCAAACAATGTTTCTTTGAGAGCGGACTGGCGGAGCGGAAGCGTGCTGGGCCCATAACCCGGAGGTTGATGGATCGAAACCATCCTCTGCTAATCTTTCACTTGATATTTTTGAGAAATTACCGCCTGCTCACACGTTCACACAACATACATTCAGTTTGATTCGGTGCAATCGTATATTTAATTAGAAAGTTGTGTTTATTTGTATCATATTTTGTGTTGTTGTGCACATACTATGATCATCGCCGTCGGCTACTGACCAATTCTTAATAGGCTCTCATTTCTCAGAGATGGATAATATATGGTCGGCATTTACATAATGGGCGAAGGGTTTCTGTTCTGTCCGTACAAGAGGAAGGGAGGAAGTCCATGTCGGAATGGAGGGAGAGTGAGGAGAGAGATTCCAACGGGTAAATAGATAGCTGACGGAACTCGGTGTGAATTCAATGCAACATCTCCAAATTTGCAGATGGCACCAAGCTGGGGGGTACAGTTAAATGTGAGGAGGATTCTTGGAGGCTGCAGGGTGATTTGGATAGGCTGAGTGAATGGGCTGATACATGGCAGTTGCAGTATAATGTGGATAAATGTGAGATTATCCACTTTGGTGGCAAAAACATGAGGGTAGACTATTATCTGAATGGTGGCAGATTAGGAAGAGGGAAGATGCAACGAGACCTGGGTGTCATGGTACACCGTTCATTTAAAGTAGGCATGCAGGTGCAACAGGCAGTGAAGAAAGCAAATGGTATGTTAGCATTCATAGCGAAAGGATTTGAGACGTGGAGCAGGGAACGTTCTACTGCAGTTGTACAGCGTTTTGGTGAGGCCACACCTGGAGTATTGCATACAGTTTTGGTCTCCAAATCTGAGGAAAAACATTCTTGCCATAGAGGGGGTACAGAGAAGATTCACCAGACTGATTCCTGGGATGTCAGGACTTTCATATGTGGAAAGACTGGATAGACTCGGCTTGTACTCGCTGGAATTTAGAAGATTGAGGGGGGATCTTACAGAAACTTACAACATTCTTAAGGGGTTGGACCAGCTAGATGCTGGAATATTGTTCCCGATGTTGGGGGAGTCCAGAACAAGGGGTCACAGTCTAAGGATAAGAGGGAATTCCTTGAGGACCGAGATGAGGAAAACATTATTTACACAGAGAGTGGCGAGTCTCTGGAATTCTCTGCCACAGAATGTAGTTGAGGCCAGTTCATTGGCTACATTTAAGAGGGCGTTAGATGCGGCACTTGTGGCTAAAGGGATCAGGGCATAGGGAGAGAAAGCAGGTACGGGATACTGAGTTTGTTGATCAGCCATGATCACATTGAATGGCGGTGCAGGCTCGAAGGGCCGAATGGCCTACTCCTGCACCTATTTTTCTATGTTTCTATGTGAACCAATCGCCGGGACATGTTGGGATGTGACCGAGTGTGCTGGAGGAATGTGGAATCTAGTGGGATCTAGAAGCTGCACCGAATCGGGAAAAGGCGAGGGACGGGATTCTATTCCTGCCCACTGGCCAGTTCACATGGAATAATAATGAATGGGATGGCGATGAAACAGATCAACCAGATGACATGTGGGAGCAAAGGCCTGCAAATGCTGGTTTATCCCAAAAATAGACACAAACAGGAGGACTGACTCAGCGGGTCGGGCAGCATCTCTGGAGCAGAAGAATGGGTGACGTTTCAGTTCGGGGCCTTTTTCGGACAGAAGGCAGCCGTGCTCACCGTAAGACCACACGATTGTTTCGGCGGGTGAGGAACGGAACCGAAATTTGTGACTCGACCACAGTCCCGAAGCTGCCTCTGACCGCAGTTCCGGTTACATGCGTATTGTAAAGAGAAAGCGCCTCGTTATGAAAGATTTCAACACGAGCATGTACTTGAACAAATGACTGGAAGGCGGACGAAGCCGCGAGCACACGTCAGAAACAGTGAGAAGTGAATGCCTGAAGGTGCACGTTTTCAGTAAAAGTAAAGCTGACGGGATGAACATTGAATTCTCCAATTTTATGGAACAATCCGCCCCCTCTACCGCCCGCAATCACACACACCCTGTGCCCACCTGGACTCGCACCATTTCTCCGACTACATTCTATCTCTGTAGCGCCCACTCCCCAGACATCAGTCTGATTGTCTGAAGAAGGGTCTCGATCCGAAACATCGTCCATTCTATCTCTCCAGAGATGCTGCCTGTCCCGCTGAGTTATTTTGTGTCTACCTTCGATTTAAACCAGCATCTCCAGTTGTTTCCTACACATTGCGTCTACCTCTCCTTCCAACCCCTCCCCTTCAAATTCCATTTCTTGCTCTCCTTCCCGAGGCAGTATACACAATGCTTCCTCGTTAGTATAGTGGTTAGTATCCCCGCCTGTCACGCGGGAGACTGGGGTTCAATTCCACGACGGGGAGACGGTTTCCTCTTTCTAAATGTAACCGGAATTCCAGGTTGTATTTTGAAGATTTTCATTCATAAGGTGTCAGCAAGAATTCCACAGATTTACGACCCTTTGACCAAAGAGATCCCTCCTCATCTCCTTCCTAAAGGATCGTCCTTTAATTCTAAGTATCTGACCACGGTTCCCAGATTCTCCATTAGCAGAAAACGATCTCTCCCACTCTATCCAGGCAACTATTCGGTCAGTTTTAAGGAGGTCAATCCTCATACTTCTTAACTCCAGTGAGTAGAGGCTCACTTCATTATATGTTAACCCACTCATTCCTGTGATCATTCTCGTTAACCTCCTCTGGACCCTCTCGGCTGCCAGCTCATCTTTCTTCAAATACAATTGTTCACAATACTCTAAATGCGGCCTGATCCGCTCTTCATACAGCCTTAGCATTGCAGCCCTGTTTTTGTAGTCCAGTCCTTGAGAGTAAGAAATAAGAGAGTAAGGCAGAGAATAAAAAATAAAGAATATAAGATAGAGAGAAGGAGAAAATTGGAAGTGAGATGTGGAGAAATAGAAGTCGTAAAGAAAGTAAACTCAATTTATTTCATGAGGGCGTGTTTGCAAAAGAAGGGATGTAATGCTGAGGCTCAAAAGGCATTCTTAAGGCTGCATTTGGACTACTCTAAACAATTCGTAAGACGGATGTGCTGGCACTGGAGAGCTTCCAGAGGAGGTTTACAAGAAGGATCCCAGGAATGAGTAGGTTAACCTATAATGAGCATTTGTCAGCACTTTGGCTGTACCAGCTGAAGTTTAGCAGAATGAGGGGGGACTTCATTGAAACATACAGAATAGTGAAAGGCTCGCACAGAAGGGACGTGGAGAGGATGTTCCCACTAGTGGGAGAGCCTCGGACTAGAGGGCATAGTCTCAGAATTATAGGACGTTCTTTTAGGAAGGAGATTAGAATAATTTTGTTTTAGTCAGAGGATGATGAATCTATGGCCAGGGAAAGCTGCAGAGGCTGTCAGTGGATATTTGTAAGGCAGAGACAGATACATTTTTGATTAATACAGGTGTCTTTGAAGCATAGAAACATAGAAAATAGTTGCAGGAGCAGGTCATTCGACCCTCTGAGCCGGCATCACCATTCAATATGATCGTGGCTGATCATCCAGAATCGATACCCTTTTTCTGCTTTTTCCCCATATCCCTCCATTTCGTTATGAGCTATATGTCAGAGGTTGTGGAGAGAAGGCAGGTGAATGGGGTTTGGAGGGAGAGATAGATTAGCCATGGTAGACTCAAAATGCTGGAGTAGCTCAGCGGGTGAAACAGCATCTCTGAAGAGAAGGAATGGGTGACGTTTCGGGTCGAGACACTTCTTCAGACTGCCTCACCCGCTGAGTTATTCCATCATTTGGTGTCTACCTTCGATTTTTACCAGCATCTGCAGTTCTCTCTTGCACATAGGTCAGCCGTAATTGAATGATGGAGTAGACTGCTGATCTATATCGGTGAGACCAAGCGGAGGCTGGGCGATCGTTTCGACGAACAGCTCCGCTCGGTCAGCAATAACCAACCCGACACCCCGGTGGCTCAGCACTAAAACTCCCCCTCCCATTCCCTATCCGACCTCTCGCTCCTGTGCCTCCTCCACGGCCACAGTGAGCAACACCGCACGTTGGAAGAACATCACCTCATATTCCGCTTGGGGAGTCTACATCCTCTGGGCTTAAACATTGAATTTTATCAATTCTGTTAACCCTTGCTGCCTCCTCCCCTTCCCACCTCTCCTTCAGCCCTCGGGCCCGGGCATTCCCTCTCTCTCTCTATCCCACCCCCACCCAAGTCGCACTAGCTTCTCATTTTCACACTACAAACAGCTTACAATGGCCTGTTTCGCTCATCATCTATACTTTTTTGCATATCTTTCACTCATTGTTCTTTATCTCTCCACATCACCGTCTATATCTCTCGTTTCCCTGATCACTAGCCAGTCTGAAGAAGGGTTTCGGCCCGAAACGTCGCCTATCTCCCTCGCTCCTTAGATGCTGCTGCACCCGCTGAGTTTCTCCAGCCTTTTGTGTGCCGTCGGAAGAGACTGGATGGGCCGAATGCCCAATACTATTATCACTTATGACCTCATTACCAAATGACGAAAGAAAGCAAACGCTAAAAAAATAAAGTATACGATGTGAGAAGTGAAAACGGCAAAATCAGTAAAAGGAGCAGAAACGCAAGAAAAATTTGCATGAAAGCAGAGTGGCGCAGCGGAAGCGTGCTGGGCCCATAACCCAGAGGTCGATGGATCGAAACCATCACCTGCTATTCCTTTCAAGGATATTTTGAAATATACTAACCTAGTATGAAAAAGTCTCGACCCAAAACTTCGCCAATTCCTTCTCTCCATAGAAGCTGCCTTACCCTCTGAGTTTCTCCAGCATTTGTTGTCTCCTTACAAATTTCCCTTAGTTTGGGCAAGTTTCTCGTCCGAAACTTCGACTATACCTTCTGTTCATAGATGCTGCCTCACCCGTTGTGTTACTCCAGCATATTTTGTCTACTTATAAACTTCCCTTAGTTTTGGAGAGAAAAATCATATTTCAATGGAAATATTTCGCTTCATTGCATCATTTAATGAATATTGTTGGTGAATCAGTGGTTGACAAATGGGGGAAAAGCAGGAACAGAGTACTGATTCTGGCAGATCAGCATTGATCATATTGAATGGCTGTTCCGTCTCGGAGGGTCATATGGCCTACTCCTGCATCTTTCTGTGTTTCTATGCTTCAATGACAACTGTAGTAAATAAAAATCTATCTACATCTGCTTTGAAATATTCACTGAAGGCCTTAACAGCTTTTTGTAGCAAAGAAAACCATAGATTCACCACCCTCTGACTTTAAAAAAATCTCCTTGTCTCCTCACTAAAAGAACGTCCCTAATTCGAAGGCTATGACCTCCAGTTCTAGTCTCAGCCACTCGTGAAAACATCCTATCCACATCCACTCTATGCAAGCCTTTCACTATTCTGCGTGTTTTTATGAGGTCCCCCTCAATCTTCTAAACTCCAGCGAGTAAAGGCCCAGTGCTGCCAAATGCTCTTCATAAGTGAACCTACTCATTCCTGGGATCATTCTTGTAAACGTCCTCTGTACGCTCTCCAGTGCCAGCACATCCTTCCTCAGATATGGTTCCCAAAATTGATCACAATATTGCAAATGCAGCCTTAGGGACGCCTTATAGAGCCTCAGCATTACATCCCTGCTTTTGTAAACACACCCTCATGATATAAATTGAGTTTACTTTCTTTACGACCGATATTTCTCCACTTCTCTCTTCCAATTGTCTCCTTCTCTCTGAATTATTGTCTTTATTTCTCATTCTCTACCTGACTCTCCTATTTCTTACCCTCGAGCACTAGAATGCCAAAACAGGGCTGTAATGCTAAGCCTATATAAAGAGCTGGTCAGGCCACATTTAGAGAATTGTGAGCAATTTTCTACCACATATCTGAAGAAAGATTGCGCTGGCACAGGAGAGGGTCCAGAGGAGGTTAACGAGAAAAAATCCCAGGAATGAGTGGGTTAACATATAATAAGCTGCATCTCTGCTCACCGGAGTTTAGAAGGATGAGGGAGAACCTAATCGAAACTTACCAAATAGTGAAATGCCTGGATAGAGTGGATGTGGGGAGGATGTTTTCTACTAGTGGGAGAGGCTAGGACCTGTGATCAGAGCCTCAGAATTAAAGGCCGTTCCTTGAGGAAGGAGAAGAGGAGAAAGCAAAGGAAGAGTTTCATTGTCCTATCAGGGACACATGGCAATAAACTCTCTTGATTCTTGAATCTTGAATTTCATCTGGTTGATGCGGATTCCATTTCTGCCCATCGCGCTGTGCGTAATTCTGATGACCGGACGTCCAAACTTCCAGAAATGACCCCGTGAAAGAACACGATCTTTGCAGAGCTCAAGGGACCGAGCGACCTGTCCCAGTCGCCTTCGTGAATTCATTCACATCGGTATATTCTCATTGAGGGTGAAGAGGGATTTAAACACCATTTAATTCATTATTATTCCCTGTGAGCTGGTCAGGGATGGAATGCAATCCCGCGCCTTCACCGGGTCGCTGCAGCTTCATTATCTCACTAGATTCCACGTTCCCCCGGCAAACTCAGTCACATCCCAACATGTCCCGACCATTGGTTCAAAACTTACCCTTCCATATCTCTGTCTCCCTCTCCCCTGAACCTCAGTCTGGAGAAGTGACCTTTGGTGGCAAGAACAAGAATGCAGATTATAATCTGAACGGTGTCAAACTTGGAAAAGGGGAGGTGCAACGATACCTGGGTGTGCATGTACATCAGTCAAGCAGGACATCGGGCGGTGAAGAAAGCTAATGGCATGATGGCCCTCATTGCGAGAGGATTTCAGGTTAGGAGCAGAGAATTACTACAGCATTTTTACAGGGCCCTGGTGAGACAGCACCTTGTGTATTTTGAGCGGTTTTGGTCTCCTAATTGGAGTAAGGACATCCTTGCTATTCAGGCTGTGCAACCGAGGTTCACTAGTTTAATTCCCGGGATGGCGGGGATGACATACGATGAAAGAATGGGTCGACTGGGATTGTATCCACTTGAATTTATAAGGGTGAGAGGGGTCTTATAGAAATATCTAAAATTCTTAAAAGATTGGACCGGCTAGATGCAGGACAAACGTTCTTTATGTTGGCGCAGTCTAGAACCGGGGGTTACAGTTTTAGAATAAGGGGTGGAACATTTAGGACTGAGATGAGGAGAAACCTTTTCACCCAGATTCGCTAGCACAGAAGGCAGTGGAGGCTAATTCACTGGATGTGTTCAAGGGAGTGTTAGATTTAGCTCCTCGGGCTCAAGGGAATCACAGGATGAGGGGAAGAAGCCGGGACGAGGTACTGATCAGCCAAGATCATATTGAATGGCAATGCTGGTTCAAAGGGCCGAATGGTCTATTCCTGCATCTATTTTTCTATGTTTCTATGTTTCTAATTTATACTACATTTTTCTTGACTCACGTCCCCGTTGATGTCTCATCTTCACACCTTACACTTCCATATCTCTGTCTCCCTTTCCCATGACCCTCAACCTGGCGAAGGGTCCCACTGTCACAACTTGCTCCCGCCGTGTTTCTCCGCAGTTTACTACCGCCGTTAGTTCGCCAACTGGAAGACGGATACCTTACACTTGAAGTGAACTTGCAAAGGCACCAGATACATTTCGCAAACAGACAACGTGCACTGCTGGCCTTTCAACACTGAAGGAATTTGACGTATATTTAATCCACTAGATGGGATTGGGAAGTTAATTGTACCGAAGAATTGAACAAAAAGAACAGCCAGGTGTGGGTGTATCATCGCCTGCAGCTCGGCCGGTGCTCTCAGATTGGATTGTGAGCGGAAGATTGGCCCGGAGACACAGAATGTGGGAGAGACGCAGAGCAAGAACAACAGATCGAAGTTGGGAAATGTGGAAAGAAAACAAAGACTACAAAATAAGCTGTTTAAACAGAGAAATGCAAACAGCTCACCCAGTAAAAGGGAACACACTCAGTAAAAGGGAGCTTATTTGCAAACAATGTTTCTTTAAGAGCAGAGTGGCGCAGCGGAAGCGTGCTGTGCCCATAACCCAGAGGTTGATGGATCGAAACCATCCTCTGCTAATCTTTCACTTGATATTTTTGAAAAATTACCGCCAACTCACACGCTCACACAACATATATTCAGTTTGTTTCGGTGCATTCGTATCTCATTAAAACGTTTTGCTTATTTGTATCATATTATGTGTTGTTGTGCACACACAATAATCATCGCCGTCGGCTACTGACCAATTCATAATAGGCTCTCATTTCTAAGAGATGGGTAATATGTGGTCGGCATTTACATAATGGGCGAAGGGTTTCTGTTCCGTCCGTACAAGAGGACGGGAGGAAGTCCATGTCGGAATGGAGGGAGAGTGAAGAGAGAGATTCCACCGGGTAAATAGACAGCTACGTGTGAACCAATCGCCGGGTTATGATGGGATGTGTCCGAGTTCGCTGGAGGAATGTGGAATCCAGTGGGATCTGGAAGCTGCACCGAATCGGGGAAAGGCGAGGGACGGGATTCTATTCCTGCCCCACTGGCCAGTTCACAGGGAATAATAATGAATGGGATGGCGATGAAACAGATCAACCAGACGACATGTGGGAAGAAAGGTCTGCAAATGCTGGTTCATTCCAAAAATAGACGCAAACTGGAGGACTGACGCAGCGGGTCGGGCAGCATCGTGGAGCAGAAGAATGGGTGACGTTTCGGATCGGGGCCTTTTTCGGACAGAAGGCACCCGTACTCACCATTACACCACACGATTGTTTCGGCGAGTGAGGAACGGAAGCAAACTCTGTGACTCGACCACAGATGCTGCCCGTCCCGCTGAATTATTTTGTGTCTCCCTTCGATTTGAACCAGACCCCCCTTAGGCAACGACCCTGACGGAAAAAAAAATACGTGGCCAGAGCGTGCCATCTGTGGGGGTTCTCTACGTACATATACCTCCGGAGTGTCCTGAGTCAGAGAGCCGCCACCTGGGTACGCACGCATGCCAAGGACTGGCCGCCCTCCTCTAACGGGAGACTCAGGACCGCCGCTGAAAACCATGCTTCATATTCCTCCAAACGAAATCTACCAGATTCTTCTGTAAGCAGTTACAAATATAGAGGGCGGGACAAGAGTAGCCAGCCGGTACTATAAAATGGAGGCCACAATCTGGTTTATTACCAGCACCCTCCCCTCAAAGGAAAGAACTCCAAGCTGGCCTGATCAGCGCCCCAGCCGGGCAACCACTTTCCTCTCCAACTCATGCCAGTTTGCAGGCCAAGCATCCTCAGTGGGGCTCAGGTACTCTCCCCCATATAGAGGAGGTGCGTGGTACTCCACGCATACATTGCCATTTCCTCCGGCAGGAAGTCTACCTGCCACTGGCCCATTAAATGTCCAGAGCACTTACTCCAGTTAATCCTAGCAGAAGTTGCAGCTGAGAAAATCTCCTGGCAGTCATACATCCTCCGCAGGTCACCAGGATCAGTGAACATAAGAAGTACATCATCGGCATACGCCGATAGAACCACGTCAACCCGCGGGCCAGGTAGGGCCAGGCCTGCCAACCTCCTCCGAAGAAGACACAGGAACGGTTCCACACAGACCGAGTACAACTGGCCCGACATAGGGCACCCCTGACGGACCCCCCCCCCCCAAATGAAAAGGAGACAACAACGCACCATTAACCATCACAAGACACTCCACAGCAGCGTACAAAAGCCGGACCCGGGCCGCGAAATGCGGTCCAAACCCAAACGCTTGCAACGTCCCGAAGAGGTATTCATGCTCTACCCTATCAGAAGCCTTCTCCTGATCATGAGACAGAAAAGCAGCTGACTGACCAGTACCCTGGGCTAGATGAATCAGGTCCCTAACCAGGTGGATGTTATCCTGAATGGACCGGCCAGGGACTGTATAAGATTGGTCAGGATGAATCAGTTGATGCAGCACGGAGCCCAGGCGATTTGCCATTGCCCGTGCAAAAACTTTATACTCTGTACATAGGAGAGAGACCGGGTGCCAGTTCTTCAACAAGCGGAGTTCACCCTTCTTGGGCAGCAAGACAACAACTGCTCTACGCCACGAGAGAGGCATCACCCCGGTCGCCAGGCTCTCTACCAGAACCAACATGTAGTCACCCCCGAGGATATCCCTGAAAGATCTAACAAACTCTACCATAGAAACATAGAAACATAGAAAATGGGTGCAGGAGTAGGCCATTCGGCCCTTCGAGCATGCACCGCCATTCAATATGATCATGGCTAATCATCCAACTCAGTATCCCGTACCTGCCTTCTCTCCATACCCTCTGATCCCCTTAGCCACAAGAGCCACATCGAACTCCCTCTTAAATATAGCCAATGAACTGGCCTCAACTACCCTCTGTGCCAGAGAGTTCCAGAGACCCACCACTCTCTGTGGGAAAAAATCCTTCTCATCTCGGTCCTAAAGGATTTCCCCCTTATCCTTAAGCTGTGACCCCTTGTCCTGGACCTCCCCAACATCGGGAACAATCTTCCTGCTTCTAGCCTGTCCAACCCCTTAAGAATTTTGTAAGTTTCTATAAGATCCCCTCTCAATTTCCTAAATTTTAGAGAGCATAAACCGAGTCTATGCAGTCTTTGTACAGAAGACAGTCCTGACATCCCAGGAATCAGTCTGGTGAACCTTCTCTGCACTCCCTCTATGGCAATAATGTCCTTCCTCAGATTTGGAGACCAGAACTGTACGCAATACTCCAGGTGTGGCCTCACCAAGACCATATACAACTGAAGTAGAACCTCCCTGCTCCTATACTCAAATCTTTTTGCTATGAAAGCTAACATACCATTCGCTTTCTTCACTGCCTGCTGTACCTGTATGCCTACTTTCAATGACTGGTGTACCATGACACCCAGGTCGCGCTGCATCTCCCCTTTACCTAATCGGCCTCCATTTAGATAATAGTCCGTTTTCCTATTTTTGCCACCAAAGTGGATAACCTCACATTTATCCACATTATACTGCATCTGCCAAAGATTTGCCCACTCACCCAGCCTATCCAAGTCACCTTGCAGTCTCCTAGCATCCTCCTCACAGCTAACACTGCCCCCAACTTAGTGTCATCCGCAAACTTGGAGATATTGCCTTCAATTCACTCATCCAGATCATTTATGTATATTGTATATAGCTGGGGTCCCAGCACTGAGCCTTGCGGTAGCCCACTAGTCACTGCCTGCCATTGTGAAAACGACACGTTTACTCCTACTCTTTGCTTCCTGTTTGTCAGCCAGTTCTCTATCCACATTAATACTGAACCCCCAATGCCGTATGCTTTAAGTTTATATACTAATCTCTTGTGCGGGACCTTGTCGAAAGCATTCTGGAAGTCCAGATACACCACATCCACTGGTTCTCCCCTATACACGTTACTAGTTACATCCTCGAAAAATTCCACAAGTTTCGTCAGATATGATTTACCTTTCGTAAATCCATGCTGACTTTGTCCAATGATTTCACCACTTTCCAAATGTGCTGCCATCCCATCTTTAATAACTGACTCTAGCAGTCTCCCCACTACCGATGTTAGACTGACTGGTCTGTAATTCCCCGTTTTCTCTCCCCCCCCCCTTCTTAAAAAGAGGGGTTGCGTTTGCTACCCGCCAATCCTCAGGAACTACTCCAGAATCTAAAGAGTTTTGAAAGATTATCTCTAATGCATCCACTATTTCCGGAGCTACTTCCTGAAGTACTCTGGGATGCAGCCTATCTGGCCCTGAAAATTTATCGGCCTCTAATCCATTCAATTTACCCAACACCACTTCCCGACTAACCTGGATTTCACTCAAGTCCTCCTTTGACCGGCGGTCCCCTGCTATTTCCGGCAGATTATTTATGTCTTCCTTCGTGAAGACGGAACCAAAGTAGTTATTCAATTGGTCCACCATATCGTTGTTCCCCATGATCAACTCACCTGTTTCTGACTGCAAGGGACCTACATTTGTTTTAACTAATCTCTTTCTCTTCACATATCTATCAAAACGTTTGCAGTCAGTTTTTATGTTCCCTGCCAGTTTTCTTTCATAATCTATTTTTCCTTTCCTAATCAAGCCCTTTGTCCTTCTCTGCTGGTCTCTGGATTTCTCCCAGTCCTCTGGTATGCTGCTTTTTCTGGCTACTTTGTACGCATCATCCTTTGCTTTGATACTATCCCTGATTTCCCTTGTTATCCACGGGTGCACTACCTCCCCTGATCTATTCTTTTGCCAAATTGTGATGAACAATTTTACCATCAACCCATCCAGCCCGGGGGACTTAGCCCTCCTGAGCTGATGCAAGGCACGAGTCAACTCCTCCAAAGATAAGGGGCCATCAAGAATATCGGCCACCTCCCTATCTACAGTCGGTAGACCCTCCCACGGATCTTGCTGAGCCTCCACTCTGAAACCGTCTGCAGAGAACAGGGACACATAAAAGGACCTGACCAAGGCACTGATCCTCTCTGGATCAGTGACAGGTGAGCCGTCGTCTGCGAGCAGCTCCACGAGCTGTTTGCGAGCTCCCCGCCCCTTCTCCAGAGAGAAAAAGAAAGGCGAAGCTCGGTCCAGATCGTGCAGCATCTGGACCCGATACCTCACGTAAGCGCCTCGGGACCGCGCAAGCAGCAGGCTCCTCAAAGCATCCTTCTTCTTCTGAAACTCTCCCCATTCGCGGGAGTCTTCACCAAACCGACCCAGGCGAGGCCCTGCGTCCAGTATCTCCCTCTCAAGCCTCTCGACCGCTGAGTCCCGCCTTCCAGTCGACCCCCACGTATATTCCTTACAAAAGAGACGGATGTGAGCTCCCCCACATCCCACCACTGCCTAAGGGAAGAGAAGCACCTCTGCCTCTCTCTCCACATCATCCAAAACCGACTGAATGACTCCCGGAAACACCGATCCTCCAGCAGCCTGTTGTTGAAGTGCCAGTACGCGGACCCAGCCCGAGCACACGCTGGATTAAAATCCACACGCACCAGACAGTGATCCGAGCACGGCACCAGCCGCATTGAGGCCGCTGAGACACGGGAAACAAACGTTCGGGAAATATATATTCGATCAATGCGGGAACCACAACCCCCAGACCTCCGCGGAAAAGCAGTGGAATCCGGGTGGAGGTCCCGCCACGCATCAACCAACTCAAAGGAGTCAATCAACCCTCTCAGCTTCTTTGCTACAGCAGGGACACACTGAGTACCAGAACGGTCCCGCGCCTCAAATGTGCAATTAAGTTCCCCATCAAGGAAGCCACACTCTCCCCTATCAATAGTGCTCAACAGAGCAGTCACCTCCTGAAGTAGGCCGGCCTGCATCGTGCTGGAGCTAGGGTTAATGAAATGCAACGGCATGTCATCCAGGCTCACGGCCAGATGGAGCAAACGTCCTGGCACAACTTCTTGCACTTTTAAAACGCTTGGCAGAAAATTTGGGGCCAACATAAAGGCCACCCCACTCGACTTTGATCTGAGATGGCTCCGATAGACCCCCCCTTCCCACTACAGTCGCCAGGTGGGTTCGTCACTAACACCGGTATGCGTCTCTTGCAGAAAACACACTGCAAATTTCCCCTCTCTAAGGACTGATAAGAGCTGAAATCTGCGAAAACTAGCTCTACTCTCGTTTAAATTTAATGTAGCTACTGTGAATGTGCAGGCACACTAGATTGAGATCCACACACTCCGCCTAGACTCAAAAACTCTCTCTCTGAGGAACTCCAAAAAATCCCCAAACTGGCTCTTCTCAGAGTCAGGAAGACCACTATCCTTGTTGCCAAGGATAGCCTCGAGATTCGTAATCAAAACTCGTCAACCTTCCCACCGTCTTTTAGCAGCATCCTTTTTGGTTCTGCTGGTACAGCTTGTTCTTAAGAACTCTCGCACCTCACGGATAACACTTGCCTGAGACACTGCCTTGGAGCCTGGGCACTCGGCCAACCCGCTCGCACCTGAAACAACAAGCTCATCATCACAACGCCCAAGGTTTGTCAGAAATCGAAAGACCAGAACTCTCTGAAAGTTCGCTAACCCCACTACACAAACTGGCCCCGTCACTCTCCCCCTCCTCCAGCACGACACCACCCCCAGGATCAATGCCGGGGAAGGGTCCCGAAACCCCTGACCGTAACAAGCAGCCCACTGAATGGCTGGGCTCCTGCACTCTACCATCACCCACCACGTCTGGGCCTGGGGAAGCAAAAACAAGAGGCACCCCCAGGGCCTGTGGTACACTGGCAACCTCGGAATCTGAAAAAGGATCACGACCCGAAACAGCCCCGACCTCCACAGCAACTAAAGTACCCTTTCCACAGGCAACACCCAGGGAATCTCCACTTGCTTTTAAACTCTCCCCAGACAAATCATCCGGTGAGGCATCATGCCCCCCTGCACCTCCACTGGCACTGATATGGAGCACAGACTGGAACAACAATGCCCCCAAACCTCCCCCCTCGGGCTGACTCTGCTCATCTCCCGTCTCAGGGGGCACACTACCAGGGGAGCCAACCCCATCAACTAGCGTGCCAGCACCCTAAGTAGGGCTCTGAAACGAGGGGACCTCCTCCGACCCAGAGGGCACACACCCAAGGGAGTTAACCTCAACACCCGATGAGATAACTCCCTCGGAGAGCCGCCGAGACGAAGGGACATCCTCCCGCCCAGAGGACACAACTCCAGCGGAATCAACCCCAGCACCTGGTCTTGTGACACCCGCTGAAGATCCATGAAAAGGAGGCCCAACCTCCGACCCAGAAGACACCAGTTCAAGACCACCAGCCACATCAGTGGTGGAAAGTCTGGAGAAAGACATCCCCCTAGCTTTGGACCCACGCCCTTGCTCTTCCTCGCCAGGCACATGCCTCATTTTTGTCCCGCAAACATGCGGAGGCACGGTAGCCTCCATAAGGGAAGGGTCATCCGCCTACAAACTACCCCAAACCACTTTACCACCCGCACATTTTAGCTTCCATGCCCCCGTCTGAACCACCTCAGCTCCTTGCTGGGCCACAGCAGGTGTAATCTGCACCTCACTGGAGCTGACAGGCGCCCCTTGGGTGGTCTCAAAACTCGGCAGGTGCACACCCGATTGCATTTGACTCGCTTGGGTGGACTTTTTCATCTCCTTCCTCTTATTCCTCCTCCTCTGCTGCTCCCAATTCCCCCCCTCCTCTCTTCCCTCCCCCTCTCCCCCCCCCTACAGCCGCCACCACAGGTTCAGGACGTGAGGGGCGGGGGCCATCGCTACCCAGGATCCCCAATGCGGAACCTGCGGACCCAGATGGACTATCACTGCCGCCCCGAATCACCAAGGCAGAGCTGGCAGCCCTAGCCGGGTCAGCAGTACCACCCCGCGTCACTGAGGTTTGACGAGCCACACCTGATGGGCCAGCAGTGCATTCCTGGGCCACTGCGCTGGATCTTCTAGCAGTGACCCCGCGAATAGGACACTCTCTATGGAGATGTCCAAATTCACCGCACGCATGACACCGTGCCTTTCCCCAACTCCAACGCACGGTTCTGGGGGGACCCTTACACTCCACCACGAAACTCCCCTCAGCGCCTTCCCCCTCACCCACCTTCATGAACACCCTACTCTTGAAACTGAAGACCCCTTTTTCCTCTGGGTCCCCCCCGGGGTGCATGAGCCTAAAGCATTTATACCGCACCTCCCCAAACTTCGACAGGTGTGGAATAAGTAACGAGGCCGGAATACATGTGGGGCAATTCCGCAGGAGAACCGGTCTCACCCAGGATACCCACGGATCCACCTGTATATGGACCCCCCACCCACTTAGATCCTCTTCTCCAACGCTCGGGCCACACACTCCCGGGTCTTTAGTATCATCTCAAACTTTCCTCTTTCGAGCTCGGAAGAGACAATAGCCCCCCTCCCAAGAAGTTCATTCATGGCCTTCGTACTTGCTCCGCTAGACATCAAAGGCCCAATTTGAACCGAGATACCAAAACTGTCTCAATCCAAGTCAAAATGAGGCTCATGCTCATATGGCCTCGTATCCGCCACTGATGCCACCACTGCGTAGGTCCGGACCCTCGACCGCGCCCCAGCCATCGCCATCCTGACAGAGGCACAAACCAGCTCCAGGCACCCCAGCAGCTCAGCTCCAATTTAAGTCCCAGAGACAGTCACAGTCAAAGACAGGCAGCAGAAAGCAGAAACCTCCAGCTGAAGCAGGAAAGTCCCCAATTCGTCCACAGCAGAGAGCAGCTTTTGGGAAGCTCTATCCCAGTCTAGCCGGAAGCAAAAGTACCTTCTTCACATTAAGCCAGGCAGCCGCACTGTGGGCAGAGAAACGGTGCTAAAAACGACAAAGACACCGAGATCTTCGTACCTTCGATCTCCAGGCACTTGGCAGTCCGCCGACGACAACCGCACCCTCGACAATGTAGCGAAAACTCAGGAATTTTCACACTGGTAGAGGATTCCTAGACCAGAGGAAGGTTTCAACAGTCCAACAATAAGTTAAACTATGAAGCTCCTCTGCCTCTGTTCCTTCTCCAACGGCATTGAAAGGCTGCTTCAATCTTTCTCAACTGCAGAGCTGAGAAGAACACACGACCTCTCTCTCTCTCTCTCTCTCTCTCTCTCTCTCTCTCTCTCTCTCTCTCTCTCTCTCTCTCTCTCTCTCTCTCTCTCTCTCTCTCTCTTTTTTTTTTTTTCATTTCAAAAACTTTATTCAACACAAATCATAAAATACAATACATCAAAACACAATCAAAAATCACACTATAACGAACAGATCATTGTAGTACAACAGTACATTCATTTATAATCGCCTCAACCCCACGCGGTGACCAGCGCTGACGGAAGGCCTCCAGAGTCCCCGTGAACACCGCGTGTTCCCTCTCCAGGGACACACGTGCACGGACGTAGGCCCGAAAGAGGGGCAGGCAGTCGACTCTCGCCTGACCGTCGACCGCCCGCTGCCTGGACCCACGAATGGCCATCTTGGCCAGGCCGAGGAGCAGACCGACAGGTAAGTCCCCCCCCCCCACACTCGGCTCTCCCCACTCCCTGCCTTGTGTCCGAACACCAGGATTGTGGGGCTAAAATGCAGCCAGAACTAGAGGAACAGCCCCTTCAGATATTGGTACGGGGCAGTAACCTCACACACTCCATATACACATGGAATACGGTCTCCTCCTCTCCGCAGAAAATACATGCGGCAGACGAGCCCGTGAACCGACTCAAAAGTTTACTACAAACCACCGCTCCATGCAGCACTCTCCACCCCAGGTCCCCAATATAAAGGGGTACGACTCCCTTATAGAAGGACCCCCACTGGGGCCCCCCGCTGCCTTCGGATGGTAACACCGTCCTCCATGGTGAGTCAGGACGGGAGACGAAGGCACGGTGGTTCAGAATGTGCAGGAGCATCCTATACAGTGCGCGTCTCCTTACATCACAAAATGGCATGCTGGTCATCTCAGAAAGGCAGCTCAGATTATGCGGAGCCGGAGGCCGAGAAATATCCCGGAGCCTAGGCCCGATGAGCAGATCTGACGGAGCGGGGGTAAGCTCTATCTGAACCACTCTAGGCTCGCGCCTCTCCTCGACACCCACCATGACAGGATGAGGACCAGCCACACCCGCAGCCACAACATCCCCCTCTCCTCGTGGAACAACACTCTGGCTGAACACCGCCAAATTCCTCACTCTTAACACATCACTGTAGAACACAGGCAAGCCCCTTAGAGCGGGTCGACTGACGCCCGCCACCGGGAGCCGCGAGACCCCCCTTAGGCAACGACCCTGACGAAAAAAATACGTGGCCAGAGCGTGCCATCTGGGAGGGTTCTCTACATACATGTATCTCCGCAGAGTCCTGAGACGGAGAGTCGCCACCTGGGTACGCACGCACACCAAGGACTGGCCGCCCTCCTCTAACGGAAGACTCAGGACCGCCGCGGAAATCCAATGCTTCCTATTTCCCCAAAATAAATCCACCAGCTTCTTCTGTATAGCAGTTACAAATATAGAGGGCGGGACAAGAGTAGCCAGCCGGTACCATAACATAGAGGCCACCAGCTGGTTTATGACCAGCACCCTACCCCGAAAGGAGAGAACTCCAAGCAGGCCTGACCAGCGCCCCAGCCGAGCAACCAACTTCGTCTCCAACTCTTGCCAGTTTGCCGGCCAAACATCCTCAGTGGGACTCAGGTACACCCCCAGATAGAGGAGGTGCGTGGTACTCCACGCATACAATGTCATCTCCTCCGGCAGGGAGTCTACCCGCCACTGACCCACCAAAAGTCCAGAGCACTTACTCCAGTTAATCCTAGCAGAAGATGCAGCCGAGAAAATTTCCTGGCAGTCACGCATCCTCCGCAGGTCACCAGGATCAGTGAACATAAGAAGTACGTCATCGGCATACGCCGATAGAATCACCTCAACCCGCGGGGCAGGTAGGGCCAGGCCTGTCAACCTCCCCCGAAGACGACACAGGAACGGCTCCACACAGACCGAATACAACTGGCCCGACATAGGGCACCCCTGGCGGACCCCCCTCCCAAAATGAAAAGGAGCTAGCACCGCGCCATTAACCTTTACAAGGCACTCCGCAGCAGCGTACAAAAGCCGGACCCGGGCCACGAAGTGTGGTCCAAACCCAAACGCTTGCAACGACCCAAATAGGTATTCATGCTCCACCCTATCAAAAGCCTTCTCCTGATCAAGAGACAGAAAAGCAGCTGACTCACCAGTACCCTGGACTAAATGAATCAGGTCCCTAACCAGGTGGATGTTATCCTGGATGGACCGGCCAGGGACTGTATAAGATTGATCAGGATGAATCAATTGATGGAGCACGGAGCCCAGGCGATTTGCCATTGCCCGTGCAAAAAATTTATATTCTGTGCAAAGGAGAGAGACTGGACGCCAGTTCTTCAACAAACGGAGTTCGCCCTTCTTAGGCAGCAAGACAACCACCGTCCTACGCCACGAGAGAGGCATCACTCCAGTCGCCAGGCTCTCCCCCAGAACCAACATGTAGTCACCCCCCAGGATGTCCCAGAAAGCTCTAACAAACTCCACCGTCAACCCATCCAGCCCGGGGGACTTACCCGTGACAGAGGAGCCGTCAGTGACAGAGGAGCCATCATCTGCAAGCAACTCCACGAGCTGTTTTCGAGCTCCCCGCCCCTTCTCCAAAGAGAAAAAGAAAGGCGACGCTCGGTCCAGCTCGTGCAGCATCTGGACCCGAGACCTCACATATGCGCCTCGAGATCGCTCAAGCAGCAGACTCCTCAAAACCTCCTTCTTCCTCTGAAACTCTCCCCATTCGCTAGAGTCTTCACCAAACTGACCCAGGCGAGACTCAGCGTCCTGTATCTCCCTCTCCAGCTTCTCGACCGCTGAGTCCCGCCTCCCAGTCGACCCCCATGTATATTCCTTACAAAAGAGACGGATGTGAGCTTTAACCACATCCCACCACTGCCTAAGGGAAGAGAAGCACCTCTGCCTCTCTCTCCACTTCACCCAAAACCGAGTGAATGGCTCCCGGAAACACCGATCCTCCAGCAGCCTGTTGTTAAAGTGCCAGTACGCGGACCCAGCCCGAGCGCACGCTGGATTAAAATCCACACGCACCAGAGAATGGTCCGAGCACGGCACCAGCCGCATTGAGGCCGCTGAGACACGGGAAACAAACGCTCGGGAAATATAAAACCGATCAATGCGGGAACCACCGCCCTCAGACCTCCGCGAAAAAGGAGTGGAATCAGGGTGAAGGTCCCTCCAAGCATCAACCAACTCAAAGGAGTCAATCAAGCCTCTCAGCTTCTTCGCTACAGCAGGCGCACACTGAGTACCAGAACGGTCCCGCACCTCAAGTGTGCAATTAATGTCCCCACCAAGGAAGACACACTCTCCCCTATCAATGGTGCCCAACAGAGCATTCACCTCCCGAAGTAGGCCGGCCTGCATCGTGCCGGAGCTAGGGGCATACACGTTAATGAAATGCCACGGCATGCCATCCAGGCTCACGGCCAGATTAAGCAAACGTCCTGGCACCACTTCCTGCACTTTTAAAATGCTTGGCAGAAAATTTGGGGCCAAGGGAAAAGCCACCCCACTCGAATTTGAGCTGAGATGGCTCATATAAACCCTCCCTTCCCACTCCAGTTGCCAGGTAGGTTCATCACTAGCAACGGTATGTGTCTCTTGCAGATAACAAACTGCAAATCTCCCCTCCCTTAGGGCTGATAAGAGCTGAAATCTTCGAAAACTCGCTCTACTCCCATTTAAATTTAATGTAGCTACTGTGAATGTGTAGGCACATTAGATTGAGACCCTCACACTCCCTGTAGTCCCAAGAACTCATTTTCTGAGGACCTTCAAAAAACCCCGAAACTGCCCCAAATCCGAGTCAGAAAAACCACTATCCTTGTTACTAAGGATAGCCTCGAGACTCGCATGCAAATCTAGACAGTCCCCCCACCGCCTTGTAGCAGCAACCCATAATGTTTTGGGAGCGCGGCTTGTTTTTAGGAACTCTCGCACCTCAACAATAAGCTTTGCCTCAGACACGGCCTTGGAGTCTGGGCTCGCAGCCAACCCGCTCGCACCTAAATCAACAACCTCAGAAAGACCAGAACTCTCTGATAAATCACTCTCTGTGCCACACCCACTGGCCGCATCGCTGTCCCCCTCCTCAGCCATGACACGACCCCCCGGATCAATGCTGGGGGTGGGTCCCGACACCCCTGCCTGACACTCGCAGCCCTCTGAATGGCTGGGCTCCTGCACGCTACCATCACCCTCCTCTTCTGGGCCTGGGGAAGCAACAACAAGAGGCATCCCCAGGGCCTGTGGAACACTGGCACCCTCGGAGTCTGAAAGAGGATCACGACCCATAACAGCCCTGACCTCCACATCATCCAGAGTGCCCTCTCCACAGGCATCACCCAGAGAATCACCACCTGCTATTAAACTCACCCCAGACAACTCATCCGGTGAGGCATCCCGCCCCCCAGCACCTCCACTGGCACTGATATGGAGCACAGACTTGAACGACAACACCTCCGAAACTCCCCCCTCGGCCTGACTCTGCACATCCCCCGTCACAGAGGGCACACTACCAGGGGAGCCAACCACGTCACCTAACGTGCTAGCACCCTCAGTAGGCCTCTGAAACGAGGGGACCTCGTCCGACCCAGAGGGTACACACCCAAGGGAGCTAACCACAGCACCCGCCGAGATAACTCCCTCAGAGGGCCCATGAGATGAAGGGACAGACTCCCGCCCAGTGGACACAACTCCACCGGAATCAGCTTCAGCACCCGGTCCTGTGACACCCGCTGTAGATCCATAAAGAGAAGGCCCAACCACCGACCCAGAAGACACCGGGTCAAGACCACTTTCAGCCACCTCAGTGGTGGAAAGCCCGGAGAAAGACATCCCCTTCGCTCTGGACCCACGCCCTTCCTTATCTTCACCAGGCAGATGCCTCCTTTTAGTCCCACTCGCATGCGGAGGTACGGTAACCTCCATAAGGGAAGGGTCATCCGCCTCCACATTACCCCCATCCACTTTGCCACCCACACGTTTAGGCTTCTTTACCCCCTTCCGAACCACCTCAACTCCTCCCTGGGCCCCAGCAGGTGCAGTCTGCACCACACTGGAGCTAAACTCACCCGATTGCACTTTCTTCGCTCGGGCAGCCCTTTCCCTCTCCTTCTTCTTGTTGTGCTTCCTCTGCTTCTCCCAAAACCCCCCCTCAGCACTCCCCTCCTCCTGCGCCCCACCTCCATCCGCCGCCACAGGCGCAGGACGTGGGGGGCGTGGGCTCTCACTGCCCAGGATCCCCAAAGCGGAACCTGCGGACCCAGAAGGATTAGCACTGCCGCCCCGGGTCACCAAGGCAGAACTGGCAACCTTAGCCGGGTCAGCAGTACCACCCCGCGCCGCTGAGGTTTGACAAGCCACCCCAGATGGGCCAGCAGTGCTTTCCTGGGCCACTGCACTAGAACCTCTAGCAGTGCCCCCGCGAAAAAGACACTCCCTACGGAGATGTCCAAATTCGCCGCACGCATGACACCGTGCCTTTCCCCAACTCCAACGCACGGTTCTGGGGACACCCTTATGCACCACCTCAAAACTCCTCTCGGCACCATCCCCCTCACCCACCTTCATGAACACCCTCCTCTTGAAACTGAAGACCCCTTTTTCCTCCGGGTCCCCCCCGGGATGCAAGAGACGAAAACATTTAGACCGCACCTCCCCGAACTTGGACAGGTGTGGAATAAGTACTGCATCCGAAAAATAAGTGGGGCAGCTCCGCAGGAGAACCGGTCTCACCCTAGATACCCACGGATCCACCTGTATGTGGACCCCCCCACTGAGATCCCCACCTCCAACGCTCGGGCCACACACTCCCGGGTCTTAAGTATCATCTCCACCTTTCCTCTTTCGAGCTCAGAAGAGACAATAGCCCCCCTCCCAAGAAGTTCATTCATGGCCTTCGTAATTTCCCCCCTCGACATCATAGGCCCAGTTTGAACAGAAATACCAAAACTGTCCCCATCCAAGTCAACATGAGGCTCAAGCTCAGATGGCCTCGCACCCGCCACTGATGCCATCGCTGCGTAGGTCCGGACCTTCGGCCGCGCCCCTTCCATCGCCATCCTCACAGAGGCACGATCCAGCTCCAGGCACCCCAGCAGCACAGCTCCAAGTTAAGTCCCAGAGACAGTCGCAGTCAAAGACAGGCAGCAGAAAACAGAAACCTCCAGCTGAAGCAGGAAAGTCCCCAGGTTCGTCCACAGCCAAGAGCAGCTTTTGGAAAGCTCTATTGCAGTCTCGCCGGAAGCAAAAGTACCTTCTTCACATTAAGCCAGGCAGCCGCACTGAGCAAAATGACTTTAGGGCAGAGAAGCGGTGCCAAAAACGACAAAGACACCGCACACCTTCAACCCACTGAGATCACAGGCACCTTGGCAGTCCGCCAACGATAACCGCACCCTCGACAATGTGGAGAAACTCAGGAATCTTCACACAGATGGAGG
>OY740818.1:2438471-2478471 GCA_963514005.1 Raja brachyura
GAGAGAGAGAGAGAGAGAGAGAGAGAGAGAGAGAGAGAGACAGAGAGACAGAGAGAGAGAAGGCAGGGACAAAGAGAAGGCAGAGACAGAGAGAGATGGGGCAGGCGGAGGGGGGTTTAGAGAGGGAGAGAGGGTAGAGACAGAGAGAGAGGGCAGAGACAGAGAAAGGACAGACAGAGGGGGGAGAGATAGAGAGGGGGCAGAGACATAGAGAGAGGGCAGAGAGATATACAAACGGCAGAGACAGAGAGAAGGCAGAGACAGAGAGAGATGGCAGAGACAGGGAGAGAGAGCAGATAGAGGGAGTGTGCAGGGACAGAGAGAGAGAGCAGAGAAAGAGAGAGAGAGGGGGCAGATACAGAGAGGGGGGGCAGAGACAGAGAGAGGGGCAGAGAAAGGGAGAGGGGGCAGCGACAGAGAGAGAGGACAGAGACATAGGGGCAGGGCAGCGGGCGGACGTGGAATCGAGCAGCAGCCTCCCCATCAGGCGCCGACTCGAGGACCAAGATTGAAGGGGCCGGCCGGTTTTATTTTCTAAGTTATTTCAGATTTCGAACCGTTTGATCAATAACTCGAGAAATAATACATGCATTTTTCAGATGAGGCAGTTTCCGATTCCACGGAATCTCTCCAGAATAAGTAAAAATGTTACCGTTACCGCATCGTTTTTTCGAGAAGGTGTGATCAAACACAAACAACTGAACACACACACACACACACACACACACACACACACACACACACACACACACACACACACACACACACACACACACACACACACAACACACACAACACACACAACACACACACACACACACACACACACACACACACACACACACACACACACACACACACACACACACACACACAACGTCAGAGTTTGAATAGTTACTGGACCAAGTGGGACCTGTTGGGTACCATCGCCTCGACGCGCTGTGGCGGGGGGAGCGGTCTGCGGCATCACACACACACACTAACCCCCCCCCCCCACACACACACACACACATACACACACATACACACACACACTAACACCCCTACACACAAACACACACACGCTAACAAACTCATTGATATTATATTAATATTATTCATTCGCTCCTTTTACCCCATCACCTCATCATGGAGGGAGGGCAGGAGTGGGGGAGAGAGGGGCGCTTAGAGGGATCGGTGAGAGGTGGAGGTGAGGGGGAGATGGGGAAAGAGGGGAGGAGAGAGGCCGGGAGAGGGGAGAAGGGAGGAGGCAGGTTCATCTCCGGTAGAGTCTTGAACGAGGGAGTAGGCAGTGGCGACCGTCTTCATCTCTGGTAGCGTATTTTGAATAACTGGGGGCAGGAGGGAGAGGTGGGGCAGAGGGGGGCAGAGAGAGGGGGGGGGGGAGGCCCGGGCCGAGTCGAGGAATGGGCCCGAGTCGAGGCGCGAGCGTGCGTCGACCAAAGCTCTCGAGTGCTCGGATACAGGGCCCGAGCCGAGCCAAGGCGCGAGCGAGCGAGTGTCGACCAAAGGCAGCTGCAGTATTCAGCTGTAGAAGTGCAGGTCCCAACTTGCTCGTTATTCACTCACAGCGCAGTCTTCAACTATGATCTTTGCTCTTCAGTCGACGGGCCGATTTTGAATAACGGGGAGAGGAGGGAGAGGGTGACGTCACTCGCAATAAAGTTCGGTCATCTTCCTTCTTTGTTCACCCGTGGTCGGGGCCTTGAAGCCTCCGCACTTGCCGCTGCCGACGGTCCGATGTTCAAGCCCTCACGTCGGGATGATGGAAACTCCGGCGTCGGGATGAATTGGAACACTCCGCGGCATGGAGCTCCCGAGTCGGCCTCTTCTTACCAGAGACCGCGGTGACTTCACGGTGTTAATGTCCACAGGCCCCACGGTTGGAGCTCTTCACTGGCGATCCTCGGCAAAGGTTCGCCCGCTCCGCGATGGTGTCCCCGCCACGCCCGCAGCTTGAAGCGACGGGCCGGTCTTCAAAAACGGCCGCACCAATCCACTCCCCCTCCACCACCCCCCACATAAAACATACCAAGAAACCTTAAAACATACATTTAAGACATACTTAAAATAATGAAAACAGAGAAGGGACGAGATAGACTGCTGGCGAGGCGGCCATCACGAGATGGGATAGTCCCAGCCTCAACTACCTCCTCCGGCAGCTCGTTCCATACACCCACCACCCTCTGTGTGAAAGAGTTACGCCTCAGATTCCTATGAAATCTTTTCCCCTTCACCTTGAACCTCTGTCCTCGATTCCCCTACTCTGGGCAAGAGATTATGTGCATCAGGACATCTTAATGCAAGGCCATTTAACAATTTGCAGGGCGTTTGAGCACTTTGAACCTCTTTGAGTGCATGGAGTCACTTCCGATATTCTGGAAAGATGCGCAAACAGGAAAGAGCCCAACTAGAACATTAACTTGTCCAGAAAAACAAGTTACGTAATCTTGCTTGCGAGCTCTTCGAAATAATTGATTAGCGGGTTCTTTGTCAACCTGCATCACGTCAGTTTGGTTGATAAAGCACAAAGTGGCTTCATTGATTATATCTTATTAGCAATTGGCACCAATTTGTATTCTCCAGCTTCATTTTCAATTAACTCACCTGAGGGCCCTATCTGCAAATGAAGAGGCCAAAACATGATGAAGGACATAATAAAGGGACTTAAGATCGACACAAAAAGCTGGAGTAACTCGGCGGGTCAGACAGACAATAGACAATAGACAATAGACAATAGGTGTAGGCGTAGAGGCCATTCGGCCCTTCAAGCCAGCACCGCCATTCAATGTGATCATGGTTGATCATCCCCAATCAGTACCCCGTTCCTGCCTTCTCCCCATATCCCCTGACTCGCAGCGCGAGCAGACGGCAGACAGGCAGATCCATTGTGACGTCATCAGCAAAAAACAGTCTTTTTGACCAAAGTTTTATCGGATTGGTGAACATTTTGATTAATAAATCGAGAAATAATGCACTAAATTTTCAGATAAGGCGTTTTCTTGACTTCACTGGATAAAGTTCCACCTGAAATGTAAAAATGTTACCGTTCGCGCGTCGATTTTTTAGAAGATGTGATCGCACACAGACAAATAAACACACACACACACACACACACACACACACACACACACACACACACACACACACACACACACACACACACACACACACACACACACACACACACACACGCACACACACACGCACACACACACACACACCACTACATACAAGATCAGAGTTTATAGTTACAAGGATATGGATATAATGGGGAGAAGCATGATAATGGGGATAAATGGGAATAGCGGAGCAGACTTGTTGGGCCAAATGGCCTACTTCTTCTCCTGTGTTTTGTGACAGAACAGAGAACAGTACAGCACAGTAACGGCCATTCGGCCCACAATGTTCGTGCCGAACATGTCGCCAAGTTGAACTGATCTCTTCTGCCTCCATGTGATCCACATCCCTCCATTCCTTACATTTCCAAGTGCCTATATGAAAGCCTGTTAAATTCCACTCTCGTTTCTTCCTCCACCACCACACTCGACAGCGCATTCCAGGCCCACACAACCTTATCTGTAAAAATAGTTGCCCCACAGATCACCTTTAAACTTTGCTCCTCTCACCTTCAAGCTATGCCTTCCAGCCTTTGACATGTCCACCCTGTGGGCATATTCTGACAGTCTACCCTCGCCACGATTCCACAAATTCGCAACTCTCTGGGTGAAAACGTTTTTCTCACCTCAGTATTAAATATAAAATTATAAAAGGACTGGACAAGCTAGATCCAGGAAAAATGTTCCCAATGTTGGGCCAGTCCAGAACCAGCGGCCACAGTCTTAGAATAAAGGGGAGGCCATTTAAGACTGAGGTGAGAAAAATCTTTTTCACCCAGAGATTTGTGAATTTGTGGAATTCACTTCCACATAGGGGAGTGGAAGCCAAATCACTGGATGGATTTAAGAGAGAGTTAGATAGAGCTCTAGGGGCTCCTGGAATCAAGGGATATGGGGAGAAGGCATGCACGGCTTACTGATTGTGGGCGATCAGCCATGATCACAATGAATGCCGGTGTAGTTCGAAGGGTTGAATGGCCTTCCCCTGCACGTATTTTCCATGTAATTGTGGTATACTTCTGTCAGATATCCCCTCATCCTCCGCAATTCCCGTGAAAACAATCCAAGTCCTTCCAATCTCTCCCTGTGGCTGAAACCCTTTAATCCAGGCAGCACTCTGGTAAATCACCTCTGCACCCTCTCCAACCTATCCCTGTAGCTAAAGCCCACAAAAACGGGCAGCATTCTGGTAAACCTCTTCTAGACCCTCTCCCTGCAGCAAACGCTCTCTAATCTTGGTAGTATTCTGCTGAACCCCCCCCCCCCCCCCCCCGGCACCTTTCCAACCTCTCCCAATAGCTCGAGCCCACTAATCCAGGCAGCATTCAGGTAAACCTCCTCTGCAACTTTTCCAACCTCTCCCTGCATCTACAGCCCTCTAATCCGGGCAGCATTCTCGTAAGTGTCCTCTGAAATCTCTCCAAAGCCCCCACATCCTTTATCTAAATGGGGTGACCAGAACGGGACACAATACTCCAAATGAGGCCTCACCAAAGAGCTATAAAGCTGCATCTTGACTTCCGGACTCTGACACTCTTTGCCCAACTTTTGATGGCAAGCATACCGTATTTAGCGCGCTACTTACTTGCGCTGCCACCTTCACTGAGCTATGTAATCAGACAACAAGGTCCCCTTGCACATCGATACTTTTAAGTGCATTGCCATTAACTGGAGATGTTCCCTTTCTGTTCGATCTCCCAAAATGCAACGCATCATACAATTGCTCGGGTCAATATCAATTTTGCATGTCTCCGATCATTTCTATGGTTGATCTATATCCCGCTGTATCTTCAGATAGCTTTCCTCACTGTCTGCAACTCTTCCAAATTTACCAACCAAAAAAACACTTTAGTTCAGTTTATTAATGTCACTGAAGTACAGTGCAAAGCTTTTTTGTCGCATGCTATCCATTCAGCGGAAATACAATGCATGATCTCAATCAAGCCGTCCCCAGTGTAAACACGCTAGATAATGGGAACCACGTTCAGTATAAGGAAAAGAAAGGTAAGGTTCGATTAAATGCAGTTCGAACCTCTCCAATAAGGTAGATGGTTGGTCAGGACCGCTCCCTAGCTGGGAAGAGGACGGTTAAGTGGCCTGCTGACAGCTGGGAAGAAACTGGCCTTTCATCTGAAGGTGTGCGTTTTCACACTTCTGAACCCCTCTCCTGATGGAAGAGGGGGGAAGAGGGAGTGACCGGGTGAGACTGGTCTATGTTTATTCTGGTGGCCTTGAGCGGTTGATTGAGGTGTAGACCATATAGATGGTGCCCATGGAAGGGAGATTAGTTTGCGTGATGGTCTGGGCTCTTCCACAATTATCTGCAGTTTCTTCCGGTTCTTGGATGGAGCTGTTCCCAAACCATGCGGTAATGCATCCCGATAAATTGTTTTCTATGGCGTATCTGCAGAGGTTGAACAGAGGTGTTGGGGACATACCGAACCTCCAAAGCTTTCTAAGGCAATAAAGGTGTCGGTGTGCTTTCCTGGCTGGTCCAAGACTATATGCTGGTGATATTTACTCCTCGGAACTTTGATGTTATCAAATGTATTTCTACCCAACTTCAGGAACGAAATGAGAGAGTAGCCAGGGTATCTGATGATGTTGGCCTCCTTTTTGTGGCAGTGACTCCTATAGATCCTTTTGATGGTGGGCAGATCAGTACCAGTGAGGGATTGGGCAGTGTCTATTGTCTAATTTCATTTGATCCTGGGCATTGCAGATGCACAACCAGGCCGAGATGCAACTTGTTAACATGCTCTCTACTTATGTGAGCTACAGGGAGAAGCTTTGAAAATTGGAAGAGTTGCAAACATTGAGGAAGGCTCTCAGAATATACAGCGGGATGGAGGTCTGCTGCAGAAATGGGAGGAAAAACGGCAGATGGAGTTTAACGTGAGCAAGTGTGTGAGCTGTTGCACTTTTTGAGTTTGAATGTAGGGTGAATGTTTACAGTTATTAGCAAGACCTTCAACAGCAATGATGTGTAGTGGTGACTTGGAGTCCAAGTTCATCGCTCACTGAAGGTGCCAGCACAAGTAGGTAGAGCGGTAAAGAAATTCAAGCGAGTATACGTTGATGTGTAGATCGAGTCGATGGAAGGGAGGTCGATTTCCGTGATGGTCAGAGCTGCGTGCACAATTCCACCGTTTCTGCTAGCGCATTCCAGGCCCACACCAGCTACTGTGTATAAACTAAATTGCCACGCATATTTTCTATAAAATGTGCCTCTTTCACCTTATGCTCTCTAATCTTTGACATTAGTATGGTGGTGCGGGTGGAGGGGGGGGGGGGTTGTTTCTTACTGTTTATCCTATCTACCGCTCTCGGAAATGTATATTACTTTTGGTCGGGTCTCCAATCAACCTGTGAGGTTCCGGAGAAATAATCCAAGTCTGTGCAACCTCTCCATGTAGCTAATTCGCTTTAATCCTATCCCTGGGCATTCATCTGTCCAAATAGATTGGGAAGAGGGGGAATCGAACCGACAGTTTACACACTCTCTCTTGTTCGCCCCCTCCATCTGTTACAAGGTATGGGTAGGGTTGTGGGTGAGAGGAAGAGAGCATTATATAGTGTAATACTCCCACCCAGTGGCGGAGAACCAACACTGCGGATCCTACACCCCTCCCATTCTCTGTGACTTGCTCCACTCGGCGCCTATACCCCTCTCCCGATATCTGTAACACCCACGTCTCTGGTCCATACACCCCGCCCTGTCTCTGTGGCCACCTCCCAGCCGGCACCTACACCCCTCTCCCTGTGACGCCACCCCTCTCCAGACCCGACACATCCTCTCCCCGTCACTGTATCCCCCTCCCCTCCGGCACCTACACCACCTCTCGCTGTATCTATGAACCCCTTCAAGTTTCAAATAGAATATCAGAACACCGGGAGTGGGTTATCGGCTGGGATCTAGTCCTCCAGGGGTTTGGGAGGGTTTATATATAGAATAACAGATCCCCGAGGGTGTGTTACAGGATGGGATCTTATCAACGTGTTTTGGACGGGGTGGGGGGGGGGGGGGGGTGGTGCAAAGTTCAACTTTACAGTTTTACTAAATTTCGACGAGTCAGAGCAACAAACAACAAACAAATATGTGTCCACCAATAAATAAGTGGACACTTGGAGATGATTGTATTCAATAGGTAATACTTTTATAGTGTGTAGTCTTGTGTAGAATTGTGCATGAAAGTTCACAAGAAATCTCGGCAATGTTGGAATGCTTTTGAGGGCTTAATTTGTAGTTCATATTATATCCATTCAGTCCAGATTAGCGGTCAGAAAATAATATCGAGGGGGGGAAGGGATAACGTTTCGTTGAGAGCGGCAGGCTGGATAGAGGGGGTGGCGTTGTGAAAAGGACATGAGGAGGATCGGGGGCAGGATGGGGTGGTGGGAGAGAAAGACTGGCGGGTAAGAGAATAATGGGAGGGGAGGGATGGCGGAGCGGGGGAGGTGTATGGAAGATATAGGGGAGTGGGACATGATGAGGGGAGATACAAGGGAGGGGATAGAGTGAAGGGGAGAGAGACGTCTTGGGAGAGAGTGATGAGAGATCCGGGGGGGTGAGTTAGAGGGGAGGTGAGGGGGCGCTAATTGGGTGAGGGGAGAGAGGGAAGACGATGGGGAGTTGGAGGAAAGGGGATGGGACGAGGGGGATGGAGGGGAGAGTGAAGGTGACGCAACAGGGGTTGGGTGCGGATGAGAAGGGAAGAGAGGGGATGGGGAGAGGGCAGGAGGGAGGGAAATGGGTAAGGAAAGGGGAAGCGAGGGAGAAGAGGAAGGGATAGGAAGTGGGTGAGGAGATGTAATGAGTTAGGGGGGGTGGAGAGGAATCATTGGATGCACTGAATAAAGATTTAGATAGAGCTCTTTGGGCTAGCGGAATCAAGGGGTAAGGGGGAAAAGGCTGGAAAGTGGTACTGATTGTAGAAGATCAGTCATTATCACATTAAATGGCGGTGCTGGCTCGAAGGGCTGAACGGCCCACTCCTGCACACATTGTATCGTATCTATGTAAGACGGGAGGGTAGGTGGAGGGGAGGATAAGGTAGGGAGGGGACAGTTAATGGGTATGTGGAGTTGAGGAAGAAGGGAGCAGTAGAGTGCAAGGGGTGAGGGAGTGAGGAGGAGGGAGGGAGGGAGGGAGGGAGGTAGGGTGTTCGGGTGTGAATTCCGCATCTGCCATATCACCTCCCCATCTAACCATCTTCCTTGTCTTCTCCTGAAGCTCATCACCCCGTAGCTCGTCGTCCGTAGCCCATGCTCCTCCCTTCTAGTCCCTCCCACACTACCCCCCACCCCCTTCCATGGAGCCCCTCCCCTGACCCATCCATCTATTGCCACCCATTCACCCAGATCCCACAATTTCCGTTCCAAATCGCCATCATAACCATGATTTCTCACCGGGCCTGAAAATCAGTCGAGTTTACAGTCAGGAAGAGCAATTAAAGTTTGACACTTGAAGCACATGCTCGCTGGAAATTGGTTGGTTGGCCGAGCGCTGTGGCCATCTTTTATGCTGGCGCCTTCAATACTTGTCAGCGGAAAGGGACACCAACTTTCGTGTCGGCTCTCTCAATGGAAGTGTTCGTACACACACCGATGCCGTATGAAATGCTAGCCTCAATGCAGGTCTCCACATTTCGTGCAGGCTTCCTCAACACACGTGTCCATACAGGGACGGGGTGTTATGCAGACAGCATCAATGCAGGTATCCCATACGGTAAAAGTGCCGCCATCGTTGATGCTGACATCACACCGGTACCCTTCAAAGATGACCCTCTGGTGCAGACGTATAGAAGGCACTTCTCGCCTGTCTATAATCCAGTGAACACGTAGCGGATCTAATAATTCCTCACCTCACCCCTCCATTCCAGACAAGATGCTGGGGAATCTCTTCTGCACTCGTGTGATGCAAGGGGTAAACAGAATATGTCAACTAAAATGAAGTTGTCAGTGCATACAGGAACTGCTGATACTGGTTTAAATCGAAGGCAGACACAAAATGCCCGAGTAACTGCGGGACAGGCAGCATATCCCCATTCCTTCTCTCCAGAGATGCTGCCTGTCCTGCTGAGTTTCTCCTGCACTTTGTGTCTACCTTAGACTTGAGTACGCAGCGGGCAGTGAGACCTATCATTTTGTATCGTTAATGAATTGACAGTCGTTTTCTGTATTTTGCTTTAATAAATAGTTATTTGTGCATTTCAAGATGTGCTTACTCCATTTATTGATCCGAATCCTTGAATCCTGCATATATTTCTTCATAGCCTGCTCCAATGGCACCAAATCATTGGTACTTCTTTCATACCCCTTTGCCAGAGGTACTGCCACATAGTGTTATCGTCAACTCTGCCTCATCAGGTTGAACAGCGCATACAATAATACATGAGTTATACGTCCCCCTTCAACTGCGTCAAAGGACCTTGACAGTCTTTTCAGGAGAGCCAGGCGTTCACTTGCATCTCCTCCAAGCTAACCTACTGTATCTGCTGTTACAGTTGTGGAATCCTATATGTCTGCGAGACCAAGTGCAGGCTCGGCGATTGTTTCGCTGAACACCTTCATTCACTCCGCCTGGATTTACCTATCTGCCGGTTGCCTATCATTTTAATACCCCTTCCCATTCCCACACTGACCATTCTGTCCAGGGTCTCCCCCATTGTCAGAGTGGCAAGAGGTCCATGGCAAATTCGAGGAATAACACCTCATATTTCGCTTGGGCAGATTACACCCGAGTGACATATTAACTTGTCTAAGAAGGAACTGCAGATGCTGTAAAATCGAAGGTACACAAAAATGCTGGAGACGCTCAGCAGGTGCAGCATCATCTATGGAGCAAAGGAAATAGGCAACGTTTCAGTCCGAAACCCTTCTTCAGAAATCTTGATATATTAACTTCCCTAACTTCAAGTAAGTTGCTTCCCCTCTCTCTCCATCCCATCTACCTCCCCAGTTCTCCGACCAGTCTGAGCGTCATCCATTACATGTTATTTCACTTTTTTTTTGTTACCTTCTCCGAGCGAACAATTATATATTCTACATTCTCCTTGTACTTCATCCCCTTTGTCCCTTTTTCCAGAGATTCATCACTCTCTGTGTGAAAATGTGTTTCTCATCTCCGTCCTAAAAGACTTCCCCCTATCCTTAAATTGTGACCCCTTGTTCTGGACTTCCCCAACATCAGGAGCAAACATCCTGCATCTAGCCTGTTCAACCTCTTAAGAATTTTGTAAGTTTCTATAAGATCCCCCCTCAATCTTCTAAATTCTAGCGAGTACATGCCAAATCTATTCAGTCTTTCTTCATATGAACGTCCTGACATGCTAGGAATCAGTCTGGTGAACCTTCTCTGTACTCCCTCTATGGCAAGAATGTATTTCCTCAGATAGGAGACCAAAACTATACGCAATAGGTGTGGACTCACCAAGACCCTGTACAACTGCAGTCGAACCCCCCCTGCTCCTTTACTCAAATCCTTTTGCTATGAATGCTAACGTACCATTCGCTTTCTTCACTGCCTGCTGCACCCGCATGCTTACTTTCAATGACTGGTGTACCATGACACCCAGGTCTCGTTGTATCTACCCTTTTCCTAATCGGCCACCATTCAAATAATACTCTCCTGTTTTTGCCACCAAAGTGTATAACCTCACATTTATCCACATTATACTGCATCTGCCATGCATTTGCCCACTCATCCAACCTATCCAAGTCACCTAGCAGCCTCCTGGCATCCTCCTCACAGCTAACACTGCCCCACAGCTTTGTGTCATCCGCAAACTTGAAGATGTTGCATTAAATTCCCTCGTCCAAATCATTAATATATATTGTAAATGGCTGGGGTCCCAGCACCGAGCCTTGCGGTACCCCACTAGTCATATCCTGCCATTCTGAAAAGGACACGTTTACTCATACTCTTTGCTTCCTGTCTGCCAGCCAGTTCTCTATCCACATAAATACTGAACCCCCAATATCGTGTGCTTTATTTTTCGTACTAATATCTTATGTGCGACCTTGTCGAAAGCCTTCTGAAAGTCCAGATATAACACATCCACTGGATCTCCCGTATCCACTCTACTGGTTACATCCTCGAACAATTCTATAAGATTCGTCTGACATCATTTATCTTTCATAAATCCATGCTGACTTTGTCCAATGATTTCACCACTTTCCAAATGTGCTGTTATTCCATCTTTAATAACTGACTCTAGCGGTTTCCCCACTACCGATGTTAAACTAACTGGTCGTAATGGCTGATGAGATATTGGCTGATGAGATCAAAGAAATTGATTAGACAAATTCATAAGCTCCTAGTTCAGAGCTTTATAAGAATAGATTTGAACTTCATGATTTGTTATTAGTATCACCGATTGAGAATCAACTCCTGAAAACCAAAAGTCAATTTTATATACATGGTGATAAATCTGTGTCAGCCAAACGTCAGATTATTAAAGTTAGTAAACGAGATGGTACTCTGACAGTAGATCTTGATGAAATTAATAAATCCTTTCAATAATTTTATACCTTGCTATATAGGTCAGAAATTCATACTGATTCCAATATAATGCATGCGTTCTAAAAGTAACGGAACTTGCCAAATGTATCACATAATGAGTCTCTGTTGTGTGATGAACCCATCACAGAGGAAGAAATACAGAAATAAATCCTTTCGATGAACTCTGGTAAAGTTCATGGCTTGGACCGGTATACAGTGGAATTCTCTACGTATTTCTCGTTTACTGTCCCCGTGGCTATGCTACGTTTTTTAAGAAGCACTTTTAATGAATACATTACCACAATCCTTTTATGAAGCATCTATCTCATTAATTCTTAAAAAAAGATAAAGATCCTACTGAAGTGGCCCCATATAGACCATTATCATTGTTAAATGTAGATTCTAAAAGTATTTCAAAAATATTAGCTATGAGATTGGAAAACAGTTTATCGCAAATTATTTCTGAAGATCAGACGGGTTTTATTAAACATCGTCATTTATACTTTAACGTTAGGAGATTAAGGAATATTGAATATACTGCTTCAAATAAAATTCCCGAATGTGACATCTCACTCGATACTGAGAAGGCATTTGATAGAGTAGTATGGGAATACTTATTCAATACTCTTGAACAATTTAAGATTGATCCAAAATGTATCTCTTTGATCAAGCTGATATATTATATACCTCACGCTTCTGTACTTACCAATAATCAGAGTTCCACTTTCTTCAGGCTCTTTCGAGGTACTAAACAAGGCTGTCCTTGATATTGCTTTGGACCCTTTGGCCACTTCTCTTTGGGAATCCCCCAATATTTTGGTATTGTCCGTCGGAATAAGACATATAAACTCTCTCTCAATGCAGATGTTGTGTTATTATATATTTCTAATTGGGATAAATTTATTCCTGCAATAATAGCTTTACTCAACCAATTTAGTAGTTTTTCTGGTTATCAATTAAATCTTAGTAAGAGTTAGCTTTTTCCACTAAACAATCAAATTTCAAATTATGGGCAGATTCCATTTAGATTGACTGCCGACTATTTTACTCCCAACAGCGGGAACATGTTTCCTGCCCCGAGGTTGTGCAAATCCTCAATAATATTTTATGATTCAACAAGATCCCCTCTCATCCTTCTAAATTCCAGAATATACAAGCCCAGCCGCTCCATTCTATCAACATATGACAGTCCCGCCATCCCGGGAATTAACCTGGTGAACCTACGCTGCACTCCTTCAATAGCGAGCATCTCCTTCCTCAAATCTGGAAACCAAAATAGCACACAACACTCCAGGTATGTTTTCACTAGGGCCCTCTAAAACCGCAGGATATCGATGAGGCCCTAGCGAAGGCTTCATTTATGATAGAAGAGGGGGACCCCCGTTCCCTAAAAAAATGAGGGACTCTCCTAGTGGCAGCATGCCGTATGGGTTGTAACTTCGTTTGCTCCCTTAACCTTTAACGTATTTGCTCCTATACTCAACTCCTCTTGATATGGAGGCTAATATGCCATTCGTTTTCTTCACTGCCTGCTGTCCCCGTATGCTTACTTTCAGTGACTGAGGAACAAGGACTCCCAGTTCCTGTTGTTGGGGATGTGGGAGTCGGGGAAAGATTGTCGAGGCCCATGAACAGGAGTCGAGGGAGGAGGTATAGGGACAGGGTCACAGTCTAAGGATAAGGGGGAATTCCTTTAGGACCGAAATGAGGAAAACATTCTTTACACAGAGAGTCGTGAGTCTCTGGAATTCTCTGCCACAGAAGGTAGTTGAGGCCAGTTCATTGGCTATATTTAAGAGGGCGGTAGATGTGGCACTTGTGGCTAAAGGGATCAGGGGGTATGGAGAGAGGGCAGGTACGGGATACTGAGTTGGATGATCAGCCATGATCACATTGAATGGCGGTGCAGGCTCGAAGGGCCTAATGGCCTACTCCTGCACCTATTTTCTATGTTTCTATGTTTCTATACCCTGCCGTTTCACGGCAAAGTACCTGGGGAGCGGGTCGACTTGATGGTGAGGGTTGAGTTAACTAGGTAGTTGCAGAAGAAACGGTCTCTGTGGAAAGCGGAAAGGGGTCGAGATGGGAAGATGTGGCAAGTGGCAGGATCCCGTTGGAGATGGCTAGCATTAATGTCGTCACCCCCGCTGGACCTCCGCTGACCACCGCAGAACCCCGCTGGGCCACTCCACCCCCGCTGGGCCACGCCACCCCCGCTGGGCCACGCCACCCCCGCTGGACCCCCGGTGGACCCGCTGACCCCGCTGGGCCACGCCACCCCCGCCGGGCCCGCGCCACCTTCACCCCGCCCCCCCCCCCCCCCCCCGCTGGGCCCGCACCACCTTCATCTTCGCCCCCCCGCCAGAAAGATGGGGGAGGGAGAGTGAGAGAGGGGGAGGGGAAGGGAAGGGGGAGAGAGATGGGGGAAGGGAGAGGGAAAGGGGAAATTCTTAAAAGTCAAAGTCAAAAGCGTTTATTGTCATGTGTCCCTGACAGGACAATGAAATTATTTCTTTGCATAGCACAACAGAACATTGTAGGCATTGACTACAATTCTATACGTAAATTCACACATGAATTAATAAATTAATAAAGTGCAAACAACAGATGGAGGAATATTAATGTTCAGAGTTCCGAGCCAGGTTTAATAGCCTGATGGCTGTGGGGAAGTAGCTGTTCCTGAACCGGGTCGTTGCAGTCCTCAGGCTCCTGTACCTTCTACCCGAGGGTAGCAGGGAGATGAGTGTGTGGCCAGGATGCTGTGGGTCCTTGATGATCCTGCCAGCCTTTTTGAGGCAGCGACTGTGGTAGATCCCCTCGATGGAAGGAAGGTCAGAGCCGATGATGGACTGGGCAGTGTTTACTACTTTTTGTAGTATTTTCCTCTCCAGGGCACTCAAGATGCCGAACCACGCCACGATGCAACCAATCAGCAAGCTCTCTACTGTGAACATGTAGAAGTTAGAGAGAGTCCTCCTTGACACACCAACTCTCCGTAATCTTCTCAGGAACTAGAGGCGATGATGAGCTTTCTTGCATCTGTGTTCTCGTACCAGGAAAGATCTTCACAGATGTGCACGCCCAGGAATTTGAAGCTCTTGACCCTTTCAACCATCGACCCGTTGATATAAACAGGACTGTGGGTCCCCATCCCACTCCTTCCAAAGTCTACAATCAGTTCCTTGGTTTTGCTGGCGTTGAGGGCCAGGTTGTTGTGCTGGCACCTTGTGGACAGTTGCTCGATCTCTCTTCTATACTCTGACTCATCCCCATCAGTGATACGTCCCACAACAGAGGTGTCGTTAGCGAACTTGATGATGGAGTTCGCACTATGACCGGCTACGCAGTCATGAGTATAGAGTGAGTACAGCAGGAGGCTCAGCATGCAGCCTTGAGATGCTCCCGTGCTGATTGTTATCGAGTCTGACACATTTCCACCAATACGAACAGACTGTGGTCTGTGAATGAGGAAGTCGAGGATCCAGTTGCAGAGGGATGCGCAGAGTCCCAGTTCTGCGAGTTTGGTAACCAGCTTGGAGGGGATGATTGTATTAAATGCCGAGCTGTAGTCAATGAATAGCAGCCTGACATATGAGATTTTGTTGTCCAAGTGGTCCAGAGCGGAGTGGAGGGCCAGCGAGATCGCGTCCACCGTTGATCTGTTGAGGCGGTAAGCGAACTGCAGTGGGTCCAGGTTTTTGTCGAGGTAGGAGTTGATTTGCGCCATGTTCAACCTCTCGAAGCACTTCATCACCACAGGCGTTAGTGCCACAGGTCGATAGTCATTGAGGCACGTCACCTTGTTCTTCTTGGGCACTGGTATTATTGATGCCCTTTTGAAGCAAGTGGGGACCTCAGACCTCAGAAGTGACAGGTTGAAAATGTCCGTTAAAACTCCAGCCAGTTGGTCCGCACAGGTTTTTAGAACACGACCAGGTATGCCATCAGGTCCAGACGCTTTTCGAGGGTTCACCCCCCTGAAGGATTTCCTGACGTCGGCCTCTGTGACTGAGACTGAAATACCTTCACAGCGAATTGGGGCTCGGGAAGGCACATCGGTGTTCACCCTATCAAAGCGTGCGTAAAACGCATTGAGCTCATCACGGAGTGATGTATCGCCGACATCCGAGCTGCCTCCTGGTTTTGCCTTGTAAGACGTGATTGCATTCAGTCCCCGCCACAGCTGCCGAACATCTGTCTCATCCTCCAGCTTGGAGCAGAACTCCCTTTTGGCCTTTTTGATGGCTTTACCAAGGTCGTATCTGGACTTCTTGTAGACCACTGTATCATCAGACATGAATGGGGGGTTACACAAAAAGCTGGAGAAACTCAGCGGGTGCAGCAGCATCTAAGGGGCGAAGGAGATAGGCGACGTTTCGGGTCGAGACCCTTCTTCAGACAAGATCTCCTATCTCCTTCGCCCCTTAGATGCTGCTGCACCCGCTGAGTTTCTCCAGCTTTTTGTGTAACCCTCGATTCTCCAGCATCTGCAGTTCCTTCTTTAACACATCAGACGTGAATGCCCGGTGTCTGGTCTTCAGAAGAGTGCGGATCTCACAGTTCATCCAAGGTTTCTCATTGGGAAACACTCGGAAGGTTTTTGTTGAGATGCAGTCCTCCACACATTTCTTAATGAAATCTGTAACGACTGTGGCGTATTCATTCACGTCCGTTGCCGAGTCCTTGAACATTGCCCAGTCTACAGACTCCAAACAGTCCTGTAGTTGTTCCTCTGACCCCCCCCCCAATACTGGAACTGCTTTCTTTGCCTTGATAACAATACTGAAAAATATGAATTCCATTGTTTGTGACAATGCAGCATATTTTTCATATAATTTGAATATTACAAAAATCTGCATGTTTTCTGGGTTATCATGGATCTGTCCGCAGTAATGCAGCAGTCCGTTGATGTTCCTGCGGTGGAAGCTAGGCAGAAGGAGTTGCAAGATCTCCTTGGTGCAGTAAAAAACAAAGGTTGATGGAAAACATTATCACCAATTTTATTCAGAGTTAATTGTGAGTCTACTCCTTCCATCTTATAACAAAAGTACTTAACCAATTTTAATAAACTTAGTATAACATATTGGAAATTTATAAAATATACATTTTAATGGGATCAATATATACAAATGTAACATTACCATTTCGAGGTCATTTCGAAGCCAATAGCCAAATCGTTAAAGGATTAATGGACACTGGATTGCATAATACATGTCAATCATAACATGAAATAAATCCATAGCATTATCCTGTATTATTTCATTGCAGCAAATATTCTGAAGCGTACAGCGGCATCATGCAGTGGAAGATCCAAAAGAAAGAAAACTCCACCCACAAGGGCCGCGGTGATCCCCAAACAAATCGCATCGTGTTTCGCAAAAGGTAAATTACAGCACATTTGTATTTGTATTTGATGCCATAGCCATTTTTTGGGGGAGCCAAAAAGTCCTTCTTTCATCATTCACAGTGGCAGCATATTTTTCTTTTTTACTTATATTCATAAATTACGAAGTATTACAAATGAAAATACGAGCATTTCCATTTAAATTCTCGATAGAACATTACCAATTTTCAACAGAAATATTGACTTCAATTATCAAAATTGTTGCCAATTTTATAAATTACTGATCATTTTAGCATTAATCAAGATCCTCTGAGCATACTTTATACAGAACTTTGACAAATGTGGGCTCAATTTGTGAATAATTTTGTCTCAATTTGTGAATGTCTCTGTTAATCTTTTAAACGTTTTATAATTCTATATCATGAGTTCTTACAAGAATTGTGAAAACTCCACATATATGCAGCCTATTAGTAAAATGTTTTTTTGAATACATATAATGTCTTTAGTCCTGTTAATGATAATATTGGCCAAATAAAATATGTCATAAAATTCAGAATCTCTGTATTTGCAAAGCCTGTTTGTCCACTTTCTGTGAAAGGTTGCAAGCTGTGAGTCACGTTCTAAGGAGTCTGGACCCTAGATGGAAGTTGAGGATAAGGCGAGGTCCAAATGTCTTTCCTTTTCTTTATATGTATGAGGGTTTTGTAGAAGAGCTAAGAGGTGTTGCATATGCATGATTAGGATTGGTCAGATAGGGGGTGTTGTAAAGAACTGTTAGTTATGTTGCAGAGTGTTTGTGCTGTGTGAAGTGTGAAGCTTTGTTCAAATTGTTTATACTACTCCCCTAGAAATGTTTCTATTATTTTGCAAACTGTCTTCCTGCAAGAACTTTCTGCAGAAATAATGTAATGGTGAATTTTGTGATTGGGTTCGGGAACTGTCAATAGCTATAATCTAATGAAGATTCAAGAGAGTTTATTTGGCACGTGTCCCAGATAGGACAATTAAATTCTTGTTCGAACTTCTCTCGAGCATGAAGGAGAGTTACATAGACATCCTAGGACTACATGTCGACCATGCTGCGAGTTTGAATCGAGTGCAAACTATGCTAAACTCGCAAATTAGGTCCCAGCCGTGGGACAGGTCCTTTAGTTGATCCAGTGCTGGACTCGGTGTTTTACTGAACTAGACTGAGGGGTAAGCTGTAGGAGCATAATTACATTATATATCACTTACAATCTGATGGAGTTTGTGTACAGTACTCTCTCACTCTGGATATGACCTAAGAAGAAAGACCATGACCTACTTAAGAACTCTGACCTACTTATGAAGAGTCATGTGTGCGGTTATAAAGATTATGCGTATATTAGATTTTAGTTTATTTTAGGACCAAAGGGGGTACCATTGCAAAAGGTTCACTGTGACGAAGACATTCTAAAGCAGACTCCTTCAACCTCTCCAACATGTCTGCCATCTCCACCCATTTCAAGTGCCATGCCTCCCTCATTAGCCAATATGCCATCCGGATCCATATCTACCACGTCTCCTGCGCTGGATCAACAGGTAGCCAGCCCGTACCATCTGTGCCCGGATCAACAGGTAGCCAGCCATTACCACCTACGCCTGGATCAACAGATAGCAAGCCAGTACCTCCTGTGCCAGGATCGACATGTACCCAGCCAGCACCTCCTGCGCCTCTGTTCAACAGCATTAGTGACATTGGTATTCTCCTTAATTCTACCACAACCAATGAAGAGGCTGCTACCTCATACAGAATTACTTTAAACCGGGTCCAACATACAAATATAGTGCCTTCTATGAGAATGGATGCTGGCGAAGATTTAACCATGACTGGTTTCCAGCATACCCCTGGCTTGTATATAGTGATCATGTGGATGGCGTCTTTTGCCTACCTTGTGCCTTGTTTGTGAAAACAGGAAATCACTTGGGCAGTTTGTCAACCAGCCATTCATTAACTGGAATAAACATAATGAAAAGGCAGTTGGACATGCCAAGAAGAAATACCACAAGGAAGCTGCCAGCGAAGCTAAGGGACACGTTGACAAGATGACACGACCACAGGTCACTTATAGGCAGAATATAGACCAAACCAAGGCCGAAAGAATAGCAACTAACAGGCATGTTGTCAGACAGCTAGCTAGGGAATCATGTTCTGTGCAAAACAGAATATTGCCTTACGTGGGACAGAGGAGCAGTACAGCCAGCATGAAACCAACCCCGGCAATAGCATAGCTATTCGAAGACAACTTGCCCACTATGATGAAGTTCTGCAAACGCACTTGCAAAGCAAGCGCACCAATGCACGGTATACAAGCCCAAGAATCCAAAATGAAATTATAGATGTCTTGGCAAACTTAATCATGGACAAGCTTGTTGGAAAAATTCACAAAGCCAAATGAGGATTTAAACTTTATTAATCGGTTGTTGCGACAATAATCGACCAGACCACTGGGTTACCAAAAACGTACGTTTTATTGAGCAAGAGTCTTTACATCAATTCACCCGTCCGCAGACCAGGTAACCCAGCAAAGGGTCGCTACTTCCCTTCAGCAGATACCACCTTATATACTCTTAATACAAAGTTTTCCTCTTCCCCCTTTTTACCCAATTACATTTCTTCCACGTATCTCTTCATATCAGACATGATGTAAGGTGCAAATGCCATCGGCCACCTCCAAATATGGAGTTGGTTTTCACTTTCTGTGGTTAGCCAGTGTGCACATCCACAAGTTGTGCAGATGCAGCAGTTCTGCTTTTTGTGTTAGTAAGCTATTTTGCACGTGCAAGCTTGAATCTTAAGGTTAATCGTTTAATGCCAATACATCGATTTTAATGCTTCTAGAATTATTGGCACTGGCTGTCTTAATATTTCCATAGCAGGATTTAATACAGTTCCTCATTCCCCCCTTTTACCATTCTATGGCAACATTCATAGTCCAACACACGTTACATTGCATTACATTACATTGCTGCATTTCATACACCTCCAGCTCACGGGCTACGGATTTCCGTACCGCTAACTCTCTGTCCATTGGATCCCCGGCTTCTCGTACCGCGGGAAACCGCTCGCAACCATCCACATACTTATTACCCTTATCACTTTCGTCTTCCTCGCTAGGGGTAGGTAACAGTTTATCCTGCTCATGCTCTAATATCATCATAAGAACGGATTTCCTAGCTTCCTCTGGTGTGGCGCCCAATGCGGAAACGGCTGCCATTATTCGGCGGAGGAAGCACTTTACGACAGCCAGCCCGATGCAGAAGCCAGCTGCGACGATTCACAGATATAATGCTAAATGAATAAACCAATCCCTCCATCCGTTCAAGTTCCAGGTTCCTCTTCCTGGACCATCTCTCATGCCGCTAAGCCAATCATCCAAATTGTTTTCTACTTCCTTTAAGTCATTGTTGACCCTAGTGACCCCCATGATACATTTACCCTTAACTACAGCACATACACCTCCTTCTTTCGCAAGTAGGTAATCTAGTGGATATCGATTATGTTCGGTGAACAATCGTAACTCTTCCAAATTATGCCGGATTGTCTCCACTGCCTTCCTGGTCTCATTCCCTAAGATGGTTAAGCCATAAACCAAATAGTTGCGATTCTTGGCTGCTTCGACCCCTCCAATTCCACCCAGGGAAAATAAGCCCGCGAATCCCCATCCCATGGTGTGGCCACTTCCTCCTCGTGCTTCTGGATTTGCCCAGTCAGCACAAAACTCCTCAGTGGCCTCCCACTTTCTTCTTCGGGACATAGCTGGGGCCCTGGTGGGCTGGGTCTTGTCCTGCAATTTCTCTCTTCCCCATCGTATGGGGCATGGAACGGTGAGGGGAGCAATTACCCCCACCGCCACGGAGGTGGGGCCATTGGGATCACCTAGTACTAAATAGTTACTGGCCATTCCTTCCCGTTTACTGTTCCGATATAAAAACCAGTAGCCGGCAGTGGTACGCAGCGCACTCTTTTCTCCCTTTTTCAAATCCTCTCCCTCATTACATCGATAGGAGAATACTACCCTTCCACCATATCATTAGTGATACACTCCTCATTTCCCTCAAGCTTCACCAGGGCACATCCACATCCTTTCCCGGTCCAGCAATATGGGTAGTCTCGAGATTTATTTTTCCCTCCCACTTCCATACAGGAGGCAATATTATTCTGGGGGAGGTTTATTAGGTGAGTAACCTTCTGAATAGGGCTACAGTTGGGGGTCTTACAAACTTATTTGCCTGTGTCCGTGAGACCTAGGGTTAGGGTCAGGAATAGGATTGAACAGTTCAGCAATGGACTGGGAAGGGTAGCAAACCACAGCGTCTCCGATAAGCTTGAACAAAGGAGTTGTGTCTCCATTTGTCTTCGCGTAAGTTCCGCGAGCTTCTCTTATTCCTACATTCGTTCACCGGTCTGGTCTGGTCTGCCTCCAGATCATTATTCCGGCTGTCAGACAAGTGAGCACAAGCACCCATAGTATCCTCATGTTGGTTCCTATTTATCACAAAGGGCATAGAAGGCAGCAAGCAGCATTTAGGCAGATATTTACATGCGTTTTATGACCATTTCCACCACTTTCCCCATTGTCTTCCTCTTCCTTGCCTCCTGGGGTGAACAAGGATCCCACCCATCCATTTTGCAGAAGACATGCAGTTGTTTTCATACTTATCCGTATTTCTCCGGTTTGTTGCTGTCCCCCCGTCTCCTTCCTCTCCCCCCTTTGCTTGGTGTCGCCAAGCGTATAACAATGATGTAAATGTCCCCAAGCTGACCGGCCCTCGACCTTGAGAGCTGTAGTTCGTGGTAAGGAGAACCTGGAAGGGGCGCAGCAATCGAGGCGACAGGCCATTCTTCCGGGTCCAATTCATGATCAGGACATATGTGCCAACAGAAACGCGGCCTTCAACTGGAAAATTAATGTCACCAATATAGGCTGTTTTACGTCATCATGGATAGTAGGCAAGGCCCGAGTCAAGGCCAGGATATAGGAAACCATTTCCTCAGACATGTGGTGAAGTTCCATAGGCTGGGAGACAATATCAGTCCAGGGGGAACAGAGAGGGTGGCCGTAGACAACCTCCGCAGGGGAAAGGCGAGTGGCTCCACGTGGCATCGCCCTTATCTGAAATAGGGCAACCGGAAGCATCTTAACCTATGTGGAAACAGATTGGGCGACTAACTTGGCTAGCTTAGTTTTAAGGGTCTGGTTCATTCGTTCCACCATAACGGCCGCCTGAGGACGGTAAGCACAGTGCAGACGCTGGGTGACGCCCAGCTGTAAGTACAATTCTTTATTAATGGCAGCGATAAAGTGGGGGCTGTTGTCAGAGCGAATGGTATCCGGCACCCCGAAGCGAGGAAGAATATGACGCAGTAAAATGGAAACGACTGTAGTGGCCGTGCAATCAGTGGTAGGAAAGGCCTCGATCCACCTGGAAAAACATCAGTAATGACCAATACATGTTTGTACGACTGACACTTAGGTAAATCGATAAACGGCCAATTGCAGGGTCTCAAAAGTACCCGCCAGCAAGGGAGTCCGCCCTGCCTGGGACGGGACGCCCTTGCCGGGATTGTATTCGGCACAAGTAAGGCATCTTGCGCTGGTCTGGGAGGCGAAAACCTTAAGCCGTGGATGCCACCCGGCCTGTAATAAAGTATCGGTTAACAACGTTGCCCCACAATGGGTGGTCAAATGTAAACATTCTACAACCCATGTAGCCAACTGGTCCGTCATACAGGTCTGACCGGCCGGGGTGACCCACAATCCGGAATCTGCCTTTTGACAGCCCAATTGCTCCCATTCTGTAACATCCGCGACAGGAGCGTCCCCCTGTAGGAGAATTACCTCCTAAATGGTTGGCATAGGTTTATCAGAAACAGTCGAGCCCATAAACAGGCTTTTCACCTGCCTCATCATACTACCAACCACCGTACTCATGCGTTGAGAGGCACACCTAGCCGCTTCGTCAGCCCGGCGGTTTCCCACCTGGATATACGAATTACTCGGGGAGCAGGAGGTGCAGGAGGGATGGGCTGATTCAGCAGGAGTGTCCCTCACATGGTGTCCCAGTTACCCAACACCTCTTCCTCTACCTCATCTTCTAAACTCATGCCAGCCTCCGACTTACGTAAGTCTTCATCAGTCAATATTTTTTCCGGCTTCTGTTCAGCCGCCTGTAGGTCTCTCATTTGCTTTGCATATGTACATTCTTGATTCAAAATTGTTACTGATTTCTCCTTGCCTCCTTCGGTCAGGGAGATTCCCCACTTCAAGGCGTTATGTTGCCAGCTGACCGTCAGGGATTTTGCCCTCCGAACATTACAATGCTCTATCCATAATTGAATTACTCCCTTATACATATTTTTCATATACTTTTTCCAGATAATCCCCTGTGCCTTAATACTAATGGGTTGAAATTATTTACCCATTTTCAATAATTACCTGGGTTGTTACACAATCATATAGTACACTTCATATAACACTGTATTTTGTCAGGACCGATTCATGAACTTTTGCCCACCGTGCCTCACTCAGCCGCTTCAATTCCAGACCTTCGCGTGCAGGATTTCCTCTCTTAACAACCGGTCTAAGGGAGCTTTTGAGAGACACACTGGGTTTCTTTTTTCCCACACTGGGAACTTTTTTCATCGGTTGTTGCGACAATAATCGACCAGACCACTGGGTTACCAAAAACGTACGTATTATTGAGGAAGTGTCTTTACATCAATTCACCCGTCCGTAGACCAGGTAACCCTGCAAAGAGTCGCTACTTCCCTTCAGCAGATACCACCTTATATACTCTTAATACAAAGTTTTCCTCTTCCCCCTTTTTACCCAATTACATTTCTTCCACGTATCTCTTCATATCAGATGATGTAAGGTGCAAATGCCATCGGCCACCTCCAAATATGGAGTTGGTTTTCACTTTCTGCTAAAAGCCAGTCGTCTGCGGTTAGCCAGTCTGCACATACACAAGTTGTGCAGATGCAGCAGTTCTGCTTTTTGTGTTAGTAAGCTCTTTTGCACATGCAAGCTTGAATCTTAAGGTTAATCGTTTAATGCCAATACATCGATTTTAATGCTTCTAGAATAATTGGCACTGGCTGTCTTAATATTTCCGTAGCAGGATTTAATACAATTCCTCACAAGTACTATGGGATCATGACAGATGAAGTGACATCGCATAACAGATGCCCCTCTGCATAAGATTTGTGGACGAAAATATGGACATTAGAGAGGAGTTCTTGGAGTTTACTTTTCTAGAAAGGATTCGAGGTGTTGATGTTGGTGCGGCCATTGTTTCTTCTTTGCAGAAGAAACAGATACCCATGGAAGACATGCGCAGTCAGTGCTATGACAAGGTGGCAAATATAGCTAGCGACGGCTGCGGTGCACAGGCATATGTGAGAGAGCATGGTGCCAACCTCGCCCCATTAACCCACTGCAGTTCCCATGCCCTCAATCTTGTAGTTTGCCATGCCTCAAGTGAAACTGATGTCAGGTTCACACTGGATCAGATGAAGTCAGTTTGCCTGTTCTCCAAACACAGTCCAAAACGACAACGCCTATTGGTGAAAATTGTCAGCCTTGGGGCACCATCTGGCAGGAAGCAGCCTCTTCTGGAGGTATGTAGGACAAGGTGGGCTGAACGCCATGTAGCATATTCCCACTTCTACGACACATACATCTTTCCAGTGGAGAGCCTTGAACACATTGTCCTTGGCCACAGTACAGACCACTACGAGTTGGGATTATTCGCTGGCTCTTGGAGCGGCCCCACCAAGGTCCAGGCCTTATCCCTGTTGCTGGGTATCACATCCTTCAAACTTATCATGATGTTCATGATAGCTTATCTAGGACTTGCCCCTGTGTCTGGCATCAGCGAGTCCTCCAGAAGAGAATCCTTGACGCATATGATGCATACGACAAGGTGCATATTTGTTCATAACGTTAAAGCTCTTAATATTGTAAAAGGGTATATACAAATTTAATATGTCACAGCACTCAGGCACAGCAATTGATATTGAAGAGCAAGAGGAGTTTGGGTTGCATAAAGTTTTCATGCCAAGTGTTATGTCTAATGGTTATTTTAATTTGTGTAAAATATAACGTTTAAACACCATGGAATGATTTTGTTCTGAAATGATGGATTAATTAAATATCAACCATTTTCATAGCTAAACCTACAATGAAGACTAGAGCTGAAGAATGGCTTATATCTTAATGATAATATCAGCATAGCAGAAAGAATTCCACAGGGCGTTAAAACTTTATATCCAACTAAATCTAGAACAGTTTTTACGTGGTAATAAATCCAACAACCCATCACCCCCCCCCCCCCCCCCCCCCCCCTCCCATGTTTCTAGTTTCCATTACTTCATATTCCCTTAAATCAATGTGGAATTTTATATTTTTCAGGTTGATGACGTTTTGTCCTCGTACAAAAGGCTGCGTGACAACATTGAGTCCCGTTTTAAGTCGTGGTTTCAACAGGCATGCAGAATGACAAACAAGGTAAAATGTCCTAAATATGCCAGGTAATGAAGCTACAGATTGCATTCGATTTGTTTATTTTTATCTGTTGGAATATGTAATTCTATAATAATATGAATACGATCCTTTAAAAATGCACATTAAAATACAATGTCTAGTAGATGCGATTCTATGTGGTACAGATACAGGTCCCAGTAACCACCCCGAGAACCAACCCTAGACAAACAATGAGGCTAAATGCCCCAATCTGCAGCTGTGAACCAGAATTAGTTGATTCTAGCAGATGCTTACACAGAGTGGAGAGACACTACCTGTTAACTGCACCATTCCATATGTGCACCATATTATATCTGAGCTCCAACTTCAATTGACAAGTAAGTAATGTTTTCTGAGTATTTAATTCAAAACATTTAATACACTATTTACAGTCACTACGATTGGTTAATTACTACTTGGTTTTAATTATCAGTTTATCGCATACCTTACGATGCAACCAAATCTGTACTAGCAGGCCGGGGGGGGCATCATGCCGTCAGTCTTTTATAGTGGGTTAACTGATAATACTAGCCTTAAGATACTTTTCTTATGTGTTTTGTATTGTTGACTTACACCTCTTTCTAAAGCTGCAGGTTGGATTGGTTCCGTCAGTGGCCACGGTGCGGCAGTGCAGCCGAGACACTCTTGCTACGACATGTGAGCAGGACTTGCGCTCACCAGCACAATTTCATATCGAGTACATCCGCTGGGGAGGGAGTTTTCAAGAGATCACAGGAGGTATAATGACAAATTAATCTTTAGATCAGTAGTAAGAGTAAGTGAGTAACACATCTGACAGTTTTTAATAAAAGCTGATTTTGGCCTTTAATGCCTTAATAAATGTGCCTCCTAATGTAATATATTTTGAGTTATGGAAAGTCTGAATAGTGTCTTCATTTTATTAAAGAGGAAGTAGGCCTAATCTCATTGAACAAATGTTATTTTCCCTGGCAGATTACCTTCCTCATACGCCCGCCAAAGCAATCAAAATGTGTGATCCTGTCCTCTACCCCAACATCCATGTGCTGCTGTTGATTGCCTGTACCCTCAACGTGACAAGCGCAGAGTGTGAGCGTTCTGCCAGTGTTCTCTGTCGCCTGCATCATTACACCAGGACTTCCATGAGCAATGACAGGTTGTCTGCACTTGCCTTAATCCACATTCACTATGACTTTGCCCATAACTTGGACAAAGTGGTGACTAGGCTTGCGCAGTTACATCTTCGTAAAATGGAACTGGAAAATGTGATTTATGACTAAATTGCAATATATGCTGGCCTGCCACGAGTGTCCATCGCCATCATCACTGCACCACGACTTGCATGAGCAATGACAGGTTGTCTGCAATCGCCTTCATCCACATTTACTATGATTTTCCGCACAACCTGGACGAAGTCGTGACTAGGTTTGTGCAGTTACATTCTTGAAAAATAGAACTGGAAAAACATGATTTATAGCTAAATGGCAAAATATGCTGTCGTGCCACAAATGTCCATCGCCTTCATCACTACAACACGATTTGCATGAGCAATGGCACGTTGTCTGCATTCGACTTAATTTCATTTCGGAGTCACGTGAGTGACTTCGTGAAGAGCCCGCCGTCGCGCATGCTCGACATATTGTCGTACCGCGTTGCTGCGACGGCTGGCGGTGGAGCGCGCTCCTCGCCAGCCCTTCATAAGGGGCCACGGAGGTAAGTATCCTACATTTAGTTGGTGGTCCTTGTTGTTGGTTATGTCTTGCAGCAAGGACATGGATGGGAGTTCCAAGGGCCGGAGGACGTCAGGACGAGTTCGCCGGTCAACAGTTCCGGGGCCTTTACCATCGGCAGTACCTGCAACGCAGGCCGGGACTCAGGCGAAGATGTGGGTAAGCCCTGTGATTACAGGTCCAGATCCGCCAGCACACCACAGCTCGGAGGAGTTCGACGAGGAGGAGTGTGGTGTGCCGCCAGAACAGGGGGACCCTGCCATGGCAGTCAGGTCGTCAGCGGGCTCGCTGGCGACCTCGAGCTGGGTGCGTGCGGCTGCGCGGCCCGTTCCACTCAGCCCTCCGAGTAGGGGAAGGGCAGCAGTGCAGAAGCCTAACCCTGCCAGGGCTAAGGCATTGCCTGACACGGAGGACCGGTCAGGTTCCAGGGCGAGACCCGGGGCGGCTGTGAGGTCCAGCCGGCACACCCCGACTCTCGACGCCGGGACGGGTCGGTTGAGTCGGGTCTCGTCACGGTCGCCGAGCCCCCCATGGATGGGTGGGCGAGACCATGCGTCGGCAAAGTCCACGATGTGGGCAGCCGGCAAGCCTGCGCGGGCTTCAGGCAGCCATGCTTCGGGTGGTGCCGACACCACGCCGCAAGTGCCCTTAGTGGCAGCGGCTTCAGCTCCCGCTAAACGGAGGCGGTTGAACACGCCCGCGCGGGAATCGCGCAGTTTCGCCTCGGCGGCTGTTAGCGACAACTACCGGCACCGTCTGGGCCTCGATGAGGTGCGGGCCGATGATAGGAGCCCGGTTTTCTTTTCAGAGCCGGAGGACTCCGACCACCTGAGTGTTCAGGGTGAAGGGCGTATTGACCGTATGGAGCGGCTGCTGGAGCTCCTGCTTCAACGTCAACTACAGCAGGACAGCAACAGGCACAGGGCGTCGTCACCAGCCTCTACCATTAGCCTGGAGCAGCAGGAGGAGGAGGTTTTGGTGGATTCCATACCACCTCCGTTGGAGGTGCCAGAGGAGGACCTTCTGGATGTGGCGACCAAATTTGCGGCCCCACATTCATCTGGACTTCCTTTAAACGCAAAGCTGGCAGCCACTGTGGACTTTCTTAACAACCAGCAACTACAGGAAGAAGTCCTCGTTCAGGCAATGAGCCGTCTCAAGGCTCCATCCAATTGCAACTCCCTCAACGTGCCTGTGGTCAATACGCCGATATGGGGCAACATCAGTGCGGCTATCCGTCAACAAGAGGTAAAATTGCAAACCACCGCCGCCGCCGCCGCCCCGTCAACTCTTTGGGGAGGACCTCTCGAAGAGAGTCAAAGAGCTTGACGAACAAGCCAAAACGGTGGGGATCATGCGCTCTCAGAGTGCCCCCACACCGTCAGGCTCAAAAGCTCCATACATCCGCTCACGAGGGTCTGCTAGTACCTCGACGAGGACCCACCCTCAAGCTCCACAACGACAGCAACATCAGACCCAGCACCAGGGGTCTTTTTTAGGACAGGGTCGGCAGAGACCCTGGTGGAAAACGAAGACGCCGCGCCCTCAAGCCAACCCAGAACCTCCACGTCCACCCACACGTGTCAAGGACCGCCGGTAACCACGGGGGTGAGGGGGTCTGGTTCTCTCTTTTCTCTTTGTTTAACTTCACATGTTGGTGGTCGCCTTCGGCTGTTTTTGGGTGCATGGGGTAATTTTACTGGTGACAAGTATGTGTTGCACAATATTCAGGGGCATAAAATTGAGTTTATTAATGGCGACATTCCTCCATCCCCGCACATGCCCGGTCGAACGTTTAGATTATCTGCTGCAGAACAGGCAGCAGGCTACAAGGAAATTTTAAGGCTTGAACAGAAGGGAGTGATTGAGAAAGCGGTGCATGAGCCAGTTGAATTTGTTTCGAATATATTCACCAGACCTAAGAAGGATGGAGGTTGTCGTATCATTATTGATCTAACCCGTTTGAATACTTTTGTAACATATACTAATTTTAAAATGGATACCTTTGAAACAGCCATATCATTGATTTATCATGGTTGCTTTATGGCATGCATCGATTTGACAGACGCATGCTATTCAGTATCCATCCAGAAATACGACAGGAGGTTTTTGAAATTCATCTGGATGGGGCAACTCTGGCAGTACAAGGTTTTGCCTAATGGGCTCACCACAGCCCCTAGATTGTTCACTAAATTAGTGAAACCAATTATGGCTTATTTGAGACAGCGACATCATATAGTTATGGCCTATTTAGATGATATCTTAATTGTGGGCCGCACCCTGGAATTGGCTGAACAGGGAGTTGCAGCTGCTGTCAATATATTTCAACAAGTAGGGTTTATTGTCCATCCAGAGAAATCAAAGTTCTGCCCTGCCCAGGTGATTAATTACCTAGGGTTCACGGTGAACTCTATGAGCATGAGGGTTACCATACCAATTAACAAGATTGAGGAGGTTACCCAGGTGTGTCAAGGTTCAATCCGCACCAATATACCATCGACTCGGCATACAGCTACAGTAATTGGTACGCTTGTAGCTTTGTTTCCGGCAGCGCGATATGGACCTTTGCATTATCAGAGTTTGCAAAGAGCTAAAATTGCTGCGTTAAAACAGGACGCTGGTCATTATGATCGATCAATGCAGCTGCCGTCCGAAGCGATAAATGAGTTGCAATGGTGGGTGTGCCACATTAGCAGCTCATTCAAGCCTATCAGGGAGGCTAATCCGGTGGTATATTTGCAGACTGATGCAAGCTCCAATGGCTGGGGAGCTACGGATAATTGCTCTAGTTGTGGGGGCAGATGGGACACCCTTGAGTCAACGATGTTGTTGACTCAAGGGATTAACTATTTGGAGTTGCTGGCAGCATTCCACGGACTTCGTGCGTATTGTTCCAAGCTTGTTGGAGCACATGTCCGTCTCCAAATAGACAACACCACAGCAGTGGCATACTTAAACCATATGGGTGGTACCAGGTCAGTTTCGTGTGACAAATTGGCTAACTCAATTTGGCTCTGGTGTGTTCAAAGAGACATTTGGATTTCAGCTACCTATTTGCCAGGTGAGCTTAATACTGTGGCGGACACCAGGTCACGCAAGTTTAATGACAATATTGAATGGATGTTGCATCCTGAGATTTTTGCTAAAGTCACAGCCAAATTTGGTAAACCGGACATTGACCTTTTTGCGTCACGGTTGAACCATCAGGTACCAACCTACGTTTCATGGGAACCAGATCCTGGGGCTATAGCGCTAGATGCATTCTCGCTGGACTGGGGGAATTGGTTTTTCTATGCCTTCCCCCCGTTTTGCCTCATCAGTCGGGTATTGCGTAAGATTCAGGCAGATGCTGCCAAGGGCATCCTTATTATACCCGACTGGCCCACACAGCCTTGGTATCCGGTGGTCTTTGACATGCTCAACGAACCTTGGGTTCTTTTGAAGGGTTGCCCACAATTGGTTACTCACCCTGTCTCAGGGGAGCCACATCCCTGCCATGGCTATTTAAATTTGTTGGCTTGCAGGTTCTGAACAGGCCGTTAGTCCAATACGGCCTCTCAGCTCGGACCATGGATACCATCGGGGCGCCGTGTCGGGAGTCAACAAGGCGAAGATACCGCTCGCATATTAAGAAGTGGGAAGCCTACTGCAGCCGCTCTCGCATCACGTACGATGACGTGACAATAACCGACGTCCTGGAATTCCTCGCGGGGTTGCACCATGATGAACACTTAAGTTACAGTGCCATCAACAGCGCCAGAAGTGCGCTCTCATTCTACCTCAATATTGAGGTAGGATCCAACAGGCTAGTGTCCAGACTCATGCGGGGTATATTCAATATGAATCCGCCTACACCACGCTATAATATCACCTGGTATGTCAGGGACGTATTAAACCTGCTCAGGACGTGGTCTCCCATGGAAGGGCTCCAACTGGACAAACTCACCATGAAGCTGGTGATGTTACTAGCGCTGACTTCAGCTCAGAGGGTACAGACACTACACAAACGTCGTGTCGACAGAATGACATCTACCCCTACAGAAGTAGTCTTTTTCATTGACAAGCTACTAAAGCAGCATAGACCTGGGTGCACAGGGCTGCAGCTGAAGTTCCCGGCATACCCCGCAGATGCTAGGCTATGTTTAGCCTCACATATCCGCCACTTTGTCAAGGTGACGGCACGCATCAGAGGAATGGAGAAGATACCTGCTGGTCACTCATAAGAGACCTCATCATCGAGTGACAGTCCAGACGATATCCAGGTGGATTCGAGTCGTCTTGGGTAAGTCAGGTATCGACACTAATGTGTTCAAGTCTCATTCCACCAGGGCTGCATCGACGTCAGCGGCGAGGATTATGGAGGTGCCTATGGACCAAATTCTCGCCACAGCAGGATGGGCTAATGAAGCTGTGTTCCAGCGTTTTTATAACAAGCCTGTTGCTGCTCCTCTACAGTTCGCAGAAGCCGTGCTGAATGCAGGTCAAGAACGTGGAGATGTCCCCGCATGAGGGGTTTTTGATTTGTTATTCATAAATATGCTCTTGTTTTGCAGTATGAACTATTGAGCAAGTTTGTTCCTCCCATCCATCCCTGGTAGTGGTGTGTCAGCATGGACGTGGTCCAGGGCGTGTAATCACAGAAGCTTTGAAGTCTTCACGAAGTCACTCACTTGACTCCGAAATGAAATAGTAAGATTGAACGAGAACTTACCAGTTCGAAGGTTGATCTTTATTTTATGAGGAGTCGAAGTGAGGGATTTCGTGCCCTCCTCGCCCAACCCTCAATCACCGTCATCTGGTAATCTTGGTCACTTCAATCTTACTATGCGAAGTCATTTCTATTGTTGGTTTCTGTGATTCCACGCCGCTACTTTGAAGTATGTCGAGCATGTGCGCCGGCGGGCTCTTCACGAAATCCCTCACTTCGACTCCTCATAAAATAAAGATCAACCTTCGAACTGGTAAGTTCTCGTTCAATCTTACTATTCGCACTTACTATGGTTTTTCCCATTACTTGGACAACGTGGTGACAAGGTTTGCGCAGTTACATTCTTGGAAAGCGCGACTGGAAAGTGCTATTTGTGGCTCAATATATGCTAGTTTCCCAAGAATGTCAGACGCCTTCATCACTGCACCAGGACATCCAGGAGCAATGTCCACCTGTCTGCATTCGCCTTAGTCCATATTCACTATGGCTTTGCTCATAACTTGGACAAAGTGGTGACTAGGTTCGTGCAGTTATATTCTTGGAAAATGGAAGTGGAAAAAATGATTTATGGCTAAATGACAATATATACTGGCTTGCCATGAGTGTCCATTCCCTTCATCACTACACCAGGACTTCCATGATAAATGACAAGCTGTCTGCAGTCGTCTTAATGTAGCGATGTTACAAAACCTACCTTCAGCGGTGCTGCAGATCTGCGACGGGATGTGTGCGCGACTTTGGCGCCTTTGAGGGGCCTGGGGGGGGGGGTGCGGGCGGGAAACAAATGCAGGGTTTGCATCGCTTGTCGGAAAGGGATTTCCTCGGGCTGCTAGTCGATGAAGAAAAATCGATAGGACTTCCGTTCCCGGTATTTTATTAAAATTAATCGCTGGAACATTTAATAGTTGGATTAAAGAAAAAAAGCGACCTAACGCCGACAACGTGACAGATCGCAAAAACAGGACAAAACAAAGGGTAATTCGTGTATTTCATATATAATCTTGCTTCTTGGGGTGGCTTTAATCTAATTTTCGTTGCGAAAATGTTATTTGGGCCGCATACGAATCGCCGGTTCTGAGGAATATGATGATGCTACTGATTATGGTATACCAATGTACCAGCTAGCAAGTGATCTTCTCCATAAATTCTTGGTCTATTGCTAGAAATTGTAATTTATTTACCTATCTGTTACGGACTTGCAGCATATAATACAATAATATTAAAGTACTGATCTTGACAATATCACATTTTTGAATTTTCATGGCAGTCTGGGTGTTTATTACTATTTCCGTCACAGCGGTCAATTTTGTAATTAGCAACAATTAGGTAAGTAACTAATTATATGCTTTAATTTCCGGTCATCCAAGTAACGAATGTCGTCGCCTACAACACTACACCAGGACTTCCATGAGCAATGACAGCCAATTCAAAATGCAACTGCAAAATGTGATTTGCATGATTCTGCCAAATCAAGTCAAGTCGTCAAGTCAAGTCGTCAAGTCGAGGTAAGTCAAGTCTATTTGTCACATACACGTACAAGATGACGATGTAAGGGTAGAATCCACAATGTCCCATTGTTCGCTGGTGAAGAGGTGGTAACGAAAGGATAGAAGGATACGAACAGTGGAACTAGTGGAACGACTAGGATTGAGTGGGAGGGTGCAATGGTAAGAGTATAGAAGTAATGAACGTTCATACTGCTGGGTTATAAGCTGCACATCCGAAATATGAGTTCATGTTCTTCTGCTGTACATTTGTCCTCACTCTTCCAGTAGAGAAGGGCCGGGACGAAGGGCAGGTATGGGAATGGGAAGATGGGTTAAAATGTTTGGATACCGGGAGGTCGCGTATTCGAAAGCGGACTAGTTGAGGATTGCTAAATGATTTAACAAGATTGGATGCAACTGAAACTATTTCTCTGTCGTAGGTACACGTGACACTAACGTATTATCGAGTTGAATCATTGCATTATTGGAATCGGCGTCGTCTCCATTTGTCCCAGGACACAAGGACAATTTCCGGTGCTACATTTCCTTCTTCGTGAACAGACATTGAGAACGTGGTAGTCGTGGCCGAGTGGCTAAGGCGATGGATTAGAAATCCATTGGGATTTCCCTGCGCAGGTTCGAATCCTGTTGACTACGACAGCAGCAGGTCTGCCCGGAGGAACTGAGCAGTGTATAATTTTGAACCACTGTTGACTAGGAGCTGCGTGAACTAGTATTCCCCATAAAATAATTATGCAAGAAATGTAATTGCTACAAATCGTTTGGTGACACTAGGCAATTGGTTTATATGTGTTATGTTTCTGAATAAAGTTTATTTAAAGTTTATTTTAAAATATATATATATCAGGCACTAAAATATATAATTATGATGCAGTTTCTGAAAGGCCACCTCTCAGCTCTGTACTTGATCACAGCTTCTCACGCGCGAATGGTCCATTGATTGCCACTTGCTTCAGGTTGTCTCTGTGGCGCAATCGGTCAGCGCATTCGGCTGTTAACCGAAAGGTTGGTGGTTCGAGCCCACCCAGGGACGCTGGCAATCCCGACATTTTTGCTCTGCATCTCGTTGGCAGCTGAATAACTCTGCGCTCTCCGGAAGCGGGCTCTTCCTGCTGCCGCCTCATGCCGCTCATTGGTTGCTGTGTCACAAGCCCGGGAGCCCGGGTGACCCGTTTTCCGTTGATTCGAATGTCACTCTTTCAAAGAGCAAGAACCGATTGGTCTGAGCCCGAACCAACATCGATAATCATTTTTGAAAAGGGCAAAGAAATTCGTGGACACAAGAGGCATCGGGATGTATGGGAAGGGAGGGGGACAGTGAACTGGGTTTGCATAACCAGCCGCGATAGCGTTCAATGACGTTGGAAATCCGAGTGTAGAGTGGACTGCTCGAGCTATTTTCAATGTCGATGTTTTTTCCACATGAAGTCCGTGCGCACTGTGTGCTCCTTTCAGCCATGATCGTGTTGAATAGCGGTGCCTATCTGAGGGGCCGAGTGGCCTGCTCCAGCTCTTTCAATGTCGTTGTTTTTTCTCATGGAGTCCGGGATTTAGCTCTGCGGAAGTGCGCATGCTTTGCACGTTTGAGGTCCCAGGTTTCCATCCTCGACATCTCTACCTCCTGCCGTTGACATTTGAAAAGTTGGTAAAATTCACATAGAGAGATGACGTTTCGGGTCGGAACTGTTTTTCACACTGATTGTTGCGAAATTGTGACAAACTCTGACTCTAAAATGAAGACTACATGTCCTTGAATCCCAGATAACTAGGAATGTGGCGTTTCGGAGGCATAAATCGCCTATTTGCGAGTACAGGGATACTGATGATTAGAGCTAGGCTGGTTAGGCACTAAAAAACTCTGAAATGGGCAGGCAAAAAGGCATAATAAAATTACAAACATGGCACGAAAAAGGTATGTATTGATAAAAAAGGCACAAAAAGGCATTTATTTCCGCCACCAAAATATGGTTAAAATGACAATATCAGGGTATACTGCAATAAATGACCAAAGTTGCCGGGTTGCTCATAATTACTCGATTTTTTTTTCAAATTATCTGGTTAAAATATGCCGTCTGTCAGTGACAATATGCTTCAGTTGTGAAAATCATATTTCTACCTCAGCCGAGGTCGCTGGTGCATACCCGAAACAAGCTACATACTCTATATTCATATCGATATCTTGTGCATTACAACTGCCTTTGTTTTGTATTTCTTCAAGATCTTTGTTCGTTAAAATCACTCTCTCACATTTTCCATATATGTTTTTACCTACATTGCCAGGAACTTTGCGAATATTGTCAGTCACTTTGTTGAACCCTGCAAGTTATTCATTAATGTGTCACCACGTTTCTCAAGGGAGGTGATAGCTTGTGGGAAGTTTGCAAAATTGGAAGCAATAAACACAAGATCGCGGTGGAGGGACTTTTTTGCATGATTTCACTGACGATCCTGACTGCATCAGATTCTTCTTCTTCAAAACAGTCGAAGACATTTTCTCTTTTCAAAATTAGAATACCGCAGAGAGCCATGTACCCCACCTAGTCAAAACGGGCTGAGGAAGTAGTGGAATCTCGGGAGCCATTTCGTTGTGCAACTGCACATGTGACGGTTCTTTGAGGAAGATTTTCTTGACATTGGAAACTAGGCGATCGACACCTGGAAACAAGCTATGTGTGTGCTTGTCAATTCTATGAAGTCCTTCAGTTAAGCATGTCAAATGTAACATTTTGGGGAATAAAACTATGTCACAAACAGAATAACTTTCTCGTGTTCTATACCTTCTGGCCAAAGTACAGCGAGTGAAGATGTAAACAACTGAGCGATAGTTGAGCTGTTTGGCTTGTCCAATACTTCCGATGTCAACAAATACTCATTTGATGGTTGACCTGCCTCCAGTGTGCCGATGACTACATTGGCAACATATCTTCCCACAGCATCGGTTTTCTCGTCTATTGAGATCCATATTTTGTGGCATGCAACTTCATCCCTAATTTTCAGCACGACAATGTTGAAGTTGCTGTCATCATAAATGTTCCGTAATGATGACTCGCTTGGTATATGTTCCTCTGTGTATTTCTCTAAAAAACCTCTGCGAGTTCTGTTTTCGAATTTCCACAGCGGAATTCCAGCATCAATGAATGGAAAAATACAGGAAAAAAAAGAGAAGAGAACTAAAGCAAACTAAAAGGCGAGTTACAAGATGCAGGAATATGGAGCAAATATTAAAATGATCGTGAGTTCAACCATTGGATTAGCATCTATGTGGAATGGATTTGTCCATGTTTCGGACCAAAGCTGTAGCAGGAATGTAAGCCATGATAGAATAAAGACAATCCAGCAAGGGAAACGATAAGATTTTTGAAAACAAAACACAACAAAATAGTTCAGGGAATGCCGAACTTCACAACAGCGCCACAAACCGCACTTGTTTATTGGTTCCCAAACAGCAGAGTGACGCAGCGGAAGGGTAACCCAGAGGTCGACCGAGTGAAACCATATTCTGCTATTTGTTTTGGCGTCAGCGATTAATTCAATTTGCCCGTTCCCCAACATAAGTCAACATTCGTTTACATACGCAAAGCACACTTTAAAGAGGATAACGGCATGATGGCGTTAATCAGGAAGATAATTGGAGTTACTGAGGCACAGGCGCGGGGGACCCACCAGAATATTGCCTCCGGTGGGGCGAAACAACCAAGAACCAAGGGTAGATAGACGGGAATTATTCTGCTTGTTACGGAGGAGGCTGATAGGGACCTGTTCGAAATTTACGCAATAATAAGGGGCTTAGATAGAAGGACTGTCCAGCCATTCCATCACCACGCGGAAGCTAGAAATGATCTAAAGAAGAAATATTTAGACGAAGGTGGTGTTTAGAATCAGGATCCCACTGCCTATTTGAGGCTGGTGGATCGTGGTAATTTCACAAAGCTTAAGAAATAACCAGCTTTCCCTGCTCTCCTCGCACCTGTCCTGAGAGATATGTATAATGAGGCGTGTCTACATCGTCGCCTACCGCCCACCTTGTCGTGGACTACTATCTCCCTAATTCTTAAAAAGGAGAAAGATCCCCTGCTTTGTAGTAGCTACAGACCAATTTCACTCCTGAATGTGCACCTCAAAATCCTCTCTAAAGTCCTTGCGCTCCGTCTTGAACAAGTGATGCCATCTATTATCGCGTTAGATTAAACAGGGTTCATGCCAGGCCGACAGTCCTCCCACACTACTAGGCGTCTCCTTAACATCATCCATTCACCAAGTAGTGAGACCCCGGAGATAGTGGTCTCCCTCGATGCCGAAAAAGCTTTCGACAGGGTCGAGTGGAGGTACCTATATGAGGCGATGGACAGGTTTGGCCTCGGCAATAGTTTCATTCTTTGGGTCAGTTTGTTATACTCATCCCCGGTGGCCTCAGTACAAACAAACGACACACTGTCGCCCCACTTCCCCCTTCGGAGAGGTACCAGGCAGGGTTGCCCATTATCACCACTCCTGTTTGCTGTTGCGATAGAACCCTTGGCGGTTTGGTTACGCTCAGAGAACGGCTTTAAAGGTATTACACTGTTTGACACAACTCATGAAAGCTCATTGTATGCGGATGACCTGCTTCTGTTCATCTCGAATCCAGTCAGCTCTCTCCCTGTGATTACGAATATTTTAGAACGGTTCGGTGCGTGCTCTGATTATAAACTTAACTACCAAAACAGTGAGCTATTACCGATTAACTCATTGGCTAAACAGCTCCCTCGCTCTTTAACCTCGTTTAAATGGGCGGAGGACGGGTTTCGCTACCTCGGCGTTTTTATTACAACACCTCTATCTGATATGTTCCGCACAAACTTCCTGCCTCTGGTTGAGAAAGCTGAAAGAGACTTTAACCGCTGGTCAGTTTTACCATTATCCCTGGCGGCCCGGATAAATCTGGTCAAGATAGTCGTCCTACCCAAATTCCTGTATCTTTTCCAGCACGTCCCTATACTTATCACTAAATCTTTTTTTGATAAATTAGAAAGGAGAATATCTAATTTTTATGGGGTAACAAACCGGCTAGAATTCGAAAGACGATACTACAGTCTCCTAAGAGCGACGGCGGTTTGGCACTTCCTGACTTTAGGCGACACTATTGGGCAGCTAACTTGCAAAAAATCCTCTATTGGTAGAATGATGATTGCGACCACCTACCGACCTGGGTACACATGGAAAAGGCGAGTTCACGTCTCCCGTTGCGGTCTGTTCTATGTTCCAAACTCCCCATTGCTACAACATCTGTGGGTGCAGGCCCAATCGCTTCCCTCTCGCTCAAGATATGGAGTCAACTCAGGAAAAACCTCGGTTTACAAGGCCCTTCCATCTTGACCCCACTGCTTAAAAATCACATCTTTAAACCTTCAAGTACAGACTCCTCATTCAAAACCTGGCATAGTAATGGTATCAGTAGTATCAAAAACCTATACAAGGATGCCATTTTTTCGTCCTTTGCGGAGCATTCGTCGAACTACAGCCTCCCAAACTCCCACCTTTTCCGTTTTTTCCTGGTTAGGGATTTTGTGAAGAAAACATTCCCTCACTTCCCAAATCTCCCCCCTAAAACCCTGACCGATTCCATCCTAGCTCTGGATCCCAACCGGAAGAAATGCATCTCTTTTTTGTATAACATGTTAGGGTCGGTAATATTGAATCCTCATACCTCATTAAAAGCTGCATGGGAGGGCGAGTTAAATATGAAACTAACAGACCAGCAATGGGACTATGTCTTGGATTTGATCCATTCTTCCTCCATATGTGCCCGTCATGGCCTAATCTAATGCAAAGTCCTTCACAATGTCCACTACACAAATGCAAGATTATCTAGAATATACCCCCCTGTCAAGGACATCTGCAACAGATGTAATCAATCCCCTGCCAACCATAGCCATATGTTTTGGTCTTGTCCTAAGCTGGCAGCCTTTTGGAGGAGTCCTTTCGACATGATAAGCAGAGCCTATCGCCAGACTATTCCTCCAAACGCACTGTCAGCTATTTTTGGTACTCCTCCCAACTCCAACCTCTCTTTTGCGTTGAAGCGGGTCCTGGCTTTTACAACCTTGTTAGCCCGGAGACTGATCTTGCTTAACTGGAGGCTTACCTGTCCCCCGACACACGCCCGCTGGATCAAGGAGGTGCTCTACAATGTAACGCTTGAAAAACTTAGGTTTTCTCTCAAAGGCTCTACCAAGACATTCCTAGATACATGGAACCCTTTCCTGGAACGTGTTAACTCTCTCAACTTGTTTCCGGACTCGGAAGAGGACTGAGTGTCTTCTATCGCTGCTCTGTCTTATTGCAGCTGCTCTCCCCTTAACCACCCCCCCCCCCCCCCCCACCCCACCTCCATCCTCCACACCTTTTTTTTGTGTTTTTTTTGTGTTTATTTTTGCGTACATTTTGTTTCGTTTATCTTATCGTATTTGTGTGGATGTGTACGTATGTGAGTGTTGTTTGCCCCCGTTTGGTTCCGACCTGATTCGGGTGGATTGAGGGGGGGGAGGGGGGTAAGGGTAAGGGCTTTGAGGGTCGCTTAC
>OY740818.1:2483471-2530971 GCA_963514005.1 Raja brachyura
GCATTTTATGAAATGTACTTCTTCATCTATTCTTTGATTCAGATTTTAGTCGGGTTCTCCTGCCGAACCAGTTTGCCCCTTCAAATATTCAATAAATGAAGACCATATTATTTTAAATAGTTCTTGTTTGTCCATTAAGACAAATCTTAATCTTTCTAAATATAGGTTCTCCGACATTTCTGTAGTCCACGTTTTAATTGTGGGGGTTATAGGGCCTTTCCAAAATTTTAATATTAATTTTTTCCCAATTATTAAACTATAATCAATAACAGTTCTTTCATTCGAAGTAATGAATTGATTTTGTTCTGTTATTCCTAATATTATTAATTTTCAGTCAGGGACCAGTTTGGTATTGACGACTTCTGAGATTATCTTTAAAATTTCCATCTAAAAATTATTAATTTTTATACAACTTACGAATGTGTGCGTTAGATTAGCCTCGAAGAGTTGACATTTATCACAAATAGGGTAAACACTTGAAAAAATTATATTCAGTTTGGATTTTGAATAATGCAATCTATGTGTAGATGGTCAGAAGACGCGTTGTCCAATTGGATCTGCCAAAACGAGTTCTTAGCATCTAGGACCGAAAAGATGGTGGCTTGCCCGACCTGAGCCGCCACGTCCTCAACAGAGTAGTGTGGGGCAGTGCGGTCGCCTGATGGCAAGGTCCTTAGGGTTGATACAAACACGTATTTCGTTCTTGTCTTTCTTTATCGTGGCGACCATGGTGGAGACCCAATCGGTGGGCTCGCTAACCGATTCTAGCATCCCCATTTCGACCATGTTGTTAAGCATCGCCTCGACCTTGTATTTCATGGCGTGAGACACCCTGTGAGGTGCGCGGACCACGGGTTGTAGCGTCCGCAGCGCCAAGCTTCTGATGGAGCAGGCGAGACTGTCCAACTCTGATCTGTATTTGGATCTCCTGAACCTCAGGAATGTATCCAGGGATCCGGCCATGGGGTCCCCTGCTCAGCGTCTGATGTCCAGAGCAACCAGATCTACCATCCCGATTGCCCAGCGCCAGCTGAACCCTCGGGTGCTGGAGCCCGCCTCTGTGCAGAGGCGCATTCAAGAGAAACATGACAGCCAGCGGCGTTCCCACGATCGGCCGTGCTGACCACTCGATCCTATGTTGCCTGGACAGGTTGTTCGGTTGCAGACCGCCGGTGGTCGCTCCCGTCTGGCTACCGTGGTTGGGGTGGCCGACTCACCTCGTTCGTATCTGGTCGACTATGAGGGAACCATCTACCGTAGAAGCCGACAACACCTTCTTGCGGTTAATGAGCCGAAGCCGCAGCCCCCGGGACCCTATGCCCCGCCACTCTCATACCAACAGCCAGCTGCTGTCCCAGCCAGCGTTCCCTGCATGCCTTGATCCCCATATCGAGCGCCCGGTTCCCCTCTGCGCGGGTCACCTGTTGCCGGTCGCGATTCTCCCTGCCCTGTTTCTCCAACCCCACCGCCCTTCCCTGGTTCCCCTGCTGTCTCTTGTCCTCCTGTTTTTTCTGCTCCTCCGGGGGAAGGGGGGGACATCCGTACGCGCTCGGGCCGGATTAGTAAGCCACCTGTTCGTTATGGCGATTTATTTGTTTCCAAATGCGTATTCCACTGTCTATTATAGGGTTTTCTTTATAAGTTAGTTTGCTTAATTTAGTAATAGCAAATAGAACTGGCCCAATTTCAAAAGGTAAACAATCTTCTTTTTCCATGTTTAACCAATTTGGTTGTTTGTCCAATTCTTCCAACCAAAAATTCATATTCTTAATATTAACTGCCCAGAAATAATACATAAAATTCGGTAATGCTAAGCCTCCATTTATTTTTGATTTACATAAGTGTTTCTTGTTTATTCTGTGGTTCTTATAATCCCATATAAGGACGTGGATAAGCTTTTCCCATTGAGGGTTGGGAAGATTAAAACAAGAGGGCATGACATGTGAATTAAGGGACAGATCTTTAGGGGTAACATGAGGGGGAACTTCTTTACTCAGAGAGTGGTGGCTGTGTGGAATGATCTTCCAGCAGAAGTGGTGGAGGCAGGATCGATTTTAACATTTAAAAGTAAAGTGGATAGGTATGTGGACGGGAAGGAAATGGAGGGGTATGGTCTTAGCGCAGGTAGATGGGACTAGGGGAAAATAAATGGTCGGCACGGACTGGAAGGGCCGAGAAGTCCTGTTTCCGTGCTGTAATTGTTATATGGTTATATGGTTATATAACATTTTTGACTGTAGAATCAACCTTTAAAAAAAAAGTTTTTGGGAGGTATGTCGGGATTAATTGAAAAAGGTATAATAATTGCGGGAGAAAAAACATTTTTATAGCATCAATTCTACCCAACATTGAAATAGGTAATGTTTTCCAATACAAAATATCCTTACCTAATTTGTTCAGTAAAGGCAGAAAATTAGATTTAAATAAAGAAGTATACCTTTTGTTAGGTATGTTACAAAACTTACCTTTAGCGGCGCTGCACTTCTGCCGCTCCCCGTGTGCGCGACTTTAGCGCCTGTCAGAGGGGGGCGGGCTTAAAGTGCCGATTTTCACCAGACCAGGATAATCGATGAATGTCGGGCGATTTAATTGCGGAAGAAAAATCGCTCCGACATTTCATCCATTAAGGTATTTTTAAATTACTCTAAGTTATTTGTTAACTAGAGTAATTTAAAAATCACCTTCAAAAGCCGTGACCGCAGACCACCGGAAGCATTTTCCGTAGGGGAGAAAAAAAGGTAAATACTTTATTTTTTTATTAAAAGTTGGTTTTTTGGGAGGCATAAATACTATTTTAATGTTGCGAAATGGGTTCCCCAAAAAATGTATGAACCCCCAGTATTTTCCCCCCCGACTTCACCGCTAACCGCAACGTTCTAATCCACCGCATTCCGCTAAAACCCACTCGCTAGTTGATTTAAATGGCCATTTATTTACAGGCATTAAACACTAAATTCCTTCCATTTGGCCCAGAAATTCATGAAAATGAGATTTAAAAATTATGTTATATTGTGGATTATTGTGTGAATGTTATTTGGACACTTAGGCAATTAAAAAAAAGTTTATCTTTTCTTAAGAAATTGATAGATGTTTAGATCTACTCATTGAATTTTGTAATTAGCTACAATTAGATAACTAACTAATTATATACTTTAATTTCAGGTAATCCAAGTAAGATTGTTTAATATTTGTTTCAGAATGCTTCAATCTATAATGACTGAAAATTTCATTGAGTTCTCTTAATTTTTAATAAAGTTATGGGCTTTTAATTTTTCCAGATCACAGCTTTTGAGTTAAGTCAATTGAAAGGCAATGGGAAGCACAATACTCATTTCCGAGCATGAAAATGGCCATAACTTTCTTAATACTGAAGATATGAAAGTAAATTAGGTGTCAAATTAAACTTCTTGTTATGCTTTATCTGATGGGATAAATTGCAGACTTGATTTTTAAAATCTCAAAATTTTGTAACATTGCTACTTTTGTTACATAAATTCCAAGATATTTAAGTTTTTCTTTTACTATTTTAAAAAGGAATTGTTTTAAAATATGTGGGTTACTTTCCATTATTGGCATGATTTCGCTTTTATTCCAATTAATTCTGTATCCTGAAAACGAGCCATATTGAGTTATTAGATTTAGTAAATTTGGGATACTAGCTTCAGGTTTAGTAATGTAAACTAATACATCATCTGCGGATAATGAGATTTTATTTTCAGTATCTTTGGTTTTATACCCGTATATTTCAGGATTGGACCTCACGCTTTCTGCTAATGGTTCTATTACCAGTGCAAATAATAACGGGGATAATGGACATCCTTGTCTACAACCTCTGGATAAATTAAATTTAGTTGATAACATTTGATGTGTTGATATTCTAGCTGTTGGATTAGTATATAGAAGTTTCATCCATGTACTAAACTTCTCGCTCAGTTGAAAAACTTTCATAACCGAAAATAAATAGGGCCACTCCACCTGGTCAAAAGCTTTCTCAGAATCTAATGAAATAATTGCTAGGTCTTTGATAATAGTTCTTTTTGAGTATATAATATTGAATAATCGCCTCAGGTTATATGAAGAATACCTTTTTGGTATAAATCCTGTTTGATCCGGAGGTATTAATTTATTAATCACTATACTTAATCTTTGTGCTAGGATTTTAGTTAATATTTTCTGATCAGTATTTGGAAGAGCTATAGCTCTATACGATCCTGGATCGTCCAGATCCTTATCTATTTTTGGTATAAGTGTTGTAATCGATTCATTTAGCGTTTCTGGTAATTTTTGTTGGGTATAGATATGTTCGTACAATGTCTTTAAATGCGGAACAATCAAATCGTAGAATGTTTTATAAAATTCCGAGCCAATGCCATCTGGTCCCGGGGATTTACCATTTTTTAGTGATCTGATAGACTCTTCAATTTATTTTACTGTTATTTCCGCGTCTAATAATTCTCTATCATTCAAATCTAACCCTTTAAGATTGCATTTTTGTAAAATTGTTTCTATTCCTGTCTGGTGGTCTGTAGTTTTAGCAGAATAAAGATTTTGATAGTATTGTAAAACTCTCTCGTTAATATCCTTAGATTGTACTAATGGTTCTGCTTTGTCTGATTTAATCCTATGAATTGTTTTTCCCCGCCTAGTTTCCGTAATTGACGCGTCAATAGTTTTTGAGGTTTATCTCCGAATTCAAAATGTAATTGTTTAGTATATTGATAAAATTTAACAACTTGGTCTGAATATATTTTATTTAATTTGTATTTCAAAGCTTCAATTTTATTATGTTTTTATCGTAGTTGGTGTAGTCTCATTCTCTATGTCTAGTTGTTTAATTTCCCTTTCCAATGCCTGCTTCATCTCCCGATTATTTTTATTATAAAATGTTTGGGAAGAAATCACGGCTCCCCGAGTAAATGCTTTGAATGTTTCCCATAGTAAGGAGGGAGACGTTTCAGGACTATCGTTTGTTTCAAAGAACATATTAATCTGTTTGGTAAGATATTCCTGAGATGCTTTCTCCTTTAAATTTTGTGGGTTAAGTCTCCATTGTACCTGTTTCTCCGTCCTTCCATTTATTTTAATCATAAATGTTAAAGGGGCATGATCCGAAATTATAATATTATGGTATTTTGAATTATATGTAAATGGAATTAGCTTAGAGTCCACCAAAAAATAATCTATTCTTGAATATGTTTTATGTACCGGTGAATAAAATGAATATTCTCGTCCAGTTGGATTTTCAATTCTCCAAACATCTTTGATATTACTAGTATCTATATATGCGTTTAATAAATCACTGGAGTGGGATTTTGTTTTCCGTTGGCTTGATGACCTATCTAAATAGGGATCTAATGTACAATTTAAGTCTCCTCCAATTATTAAATTATGTTGTGATAATTCCGGAATTGTATTAAATATGTTCTTAAAAAACAAAGGGCTATCAAAATTCGGTCCATAAACATTAATAAGAGTCAATTTGTGTGCATATAGTTCACCTCGTAGTATAATATATCTACCATCACTGCCCGTTATAGTTGATATATGTTTAAAAGGTATCCCTTTACGGATTTGTATTGCAACCCCTCTGGATTTGTGTGTAAATGAGGAGTGATACGCTTTATCAATCTATTTAGCTTTCAATCTATGTTCTGCATCCTTTTTTAGGTGGGTTTCTTGGAGAAAAATTACATCCGTTTTAAGTGCTTTTAACTGTGCTAATACTTTACCTCTCTTGATTGGTTCGTTAATACCCTTAACATTCCAGCTACAAAATGTTATACCTTCACCCCCGGTCTTCATATTTAAGTCTTGCATCTTTTGTTTAGGGAGGTCTGTAAGAGAGCAGATGGTTCAGCTCGACAAGCCGCACCTTACTCCCGAACCTCGAATAGATGAATTCTAAATCCCATTGTTATTTCTTACGTAATTATCTCCTTTGATAAAGCTCATAATTCCATTCTAACTTAAAATTATAATAAAGTATGATATTAAAAAAAGGATAGATTGAGAGGTTAGTAGTGTGCAAAAAGGAAGCAAAAACTACATCTATCAGTAGTGTAGTTAGTGATAGCCATACTAGCATGGCTAACCATCTACCGATTTCCGTAGTCGATGTTAAAAAAAAACATAACTAGCTCCATACTCTCTTAAAAATAACATTTCCATAACGATATTTTACCGGGGGTAATAAACATTATAGGTTACAGAATATTCAGATTCCATTAGTCAAATGTATATTAAAACTAAAAAAAATTTAAAACAAATTCCCAAAGGAAAGAAAAAGTGGAATAAAAGTGAAGAAAAGTGAAATTTTAATTTAAATCCAACCATTTAGCTAATTCTAAATAATTCAATTGTGAGTAATTAGTGACCATTAGTAATAATTATTAATAGTACCGCGCAGTAATGTTAATATTTATTAATTATTATGTTAATAACGTCCGTAGATAAGGCCTTATTCAGCATCCATCTCCAGTTTAGATTGTCCTTAGGTATAACCGGCCCTTAAAACCATCCAGCCTTACACAGTTACATTGTTCGTTGACATCGTTTATTTTGAAGATGATGTTCAGTCATCAGGCAGGCTTGATCTTCTGAGCAAACTCCAGTGCTTCCGCCGGCTTGGTGAAGAAGTGTTCTTTATCATCGTAGCTAACTCTTAATGTAGCCGGGTACATCAGACCATACTTCAATCCTTTCACCTCCTTCAGTATATTATTTGCCTCATTAAACTGCGTTCTCTTCCTGGAGACCTCCACAGGGTAATCCCGGTAGAAACTGATCTTATCTCCCTCATACACAAGATTCCCGGTACGGACAATTTTCTCCATCATCTCCTCCAGTACATGATCGTATTGTACCTTTACCATCATTTGTCTTGGAGGGGCACCCGGTCGTGGACGACGTCTTATCACCCTGTGCGCTCGAGCTAGCAGAGGCTGATAATCCAAGTTTAAAACTTTTTGAAGTAAGTCTGCTGCGAATTCACGGGGGTCTCGATCCCCCTCTCTCCCTCCTTGAATACCCACGATTCTTAGGTTCTGACACATTTGACGTCCTTCCAGTTCAGTGCATTTTTCAGTTATTTTGCTCAGTAGGTCTGATAAGCGTTGGTTTTCTCTCATAAGTTGTTTTGTTGTTTCCGCGCTTGTTGACGGAATCTCCTCCAGATTCGTTATGGCTGTAGCATGTTGATCCAATGCTTCCTCGACAGGCTCCAATCTTGCATTAAAGTTAGCCTCCATCAAATTGATTTTAACCTCCGTCTCCGCATCCAACTCTATAATTTGCTGGCTCAGCCTTGATTCTGTTTCCATCCTCAATTTTACCGTTAATTCAAGGACTGTGGAGTTCATTTATTCCTTCATCTCCAACTTTAACTCCTTAAACTCTTCCTTGAAATTTTGAAGTTCTTCTCTGACATTCACTCTCTTCAATTCTTCTTTTAGCTCCACCTGAGCTTGTGTTATATTTTTAATCTCCTGAGTAAGAAAAATCCGGAGATCTTCTATCTCAGAAGATTTGTTAACCTTTTGTTTCTTCGAAACATCTTCTTGGGATGATGTTGTACCTGAGGCCGTGGCTTCAGTCGGGCCTTGTTCTTCCATTGCCGTTTTTTGCCTAACCGGCCGTTTCAGCTGTTTTGGGGGGGAGTGCTGTGTAGACATATCGGAGCCGCGCGCCTGATGACGTCACTCACTCGCTGCAGACTGCGTTGCAGGCAGCCGGTGCAGAAACAGCAGGTAGGTCCGTTTTATCCCCGTTTTTTGCGGTTTTTAGATGGAGATAGCTGGCGCTGTTCTCTTAAACCCTCCATAGCGGAAGTCCGTATTGTTTGGTTTAATGTTTCTCGGTATTTTTGTATGTGGGGTGTTGAATGGGGGGTAGGGGAAAACCGTTGCTAGCCACTTACCTCGAAGGAAATGCGACCTTTCTCCTAGACGTGGAGCGGCCTTTTACCATCCCGGACCCAGGGATTACTTGCCGGAGATTACTAGAGAAGAGCGCCGACCGCTTACCGCTGGGTTGCCTGCCGCCGATAGCATCGGAAAACCGCCGTCTCCGGTAAGAAAGTGGCCGATTCTGGCACCACGCAACGGCGTGTGTTCCATCCGTCCCGACGTCGGAGCTTCGATCGTCCCGACGAGAGGGCTGTACATCGGGCTGTCCGTAGCGGCGACTATGGAGGAACAAGGCACCAAATACGGGTGAACAAAAAGGCAACTGTTTTCCCTTCCATCACAGTGATCACTGTGGTGGGTGTAACGCTACGTTCTAACGTGCATTGTGTTATTTTTGTTGTATGACTGCATGGTAACTCGAATATCACTGTCCCTTAAATAGTGCATGTGACAATAAATATGAACTTGAACATCCTGAACAAATTCCAGAAGATTAGTCAAGCATGATTTGCCCTTCGTAAATACATGCTGATTCGGACCGGTTCTGCTACTGCTATACAAATGTGCCGCTATTACACCTTTCATAATTGACTCTTGCATCTTCCCCACCACCGATGTCAGGCTAACTGGTCTATAATTCCCTTTTCACGTTCCAACCATTCTTAAAAAGTAGGTTAACATTAGCTACCCTCCAATCCAAAGGAACTGATTCTGAATGTATGGAATTATCACCAATGCGTCCACGATTTCTAGACCCACCTCTTTAAGTACCCTGGAATGCAGGCCATGTAACCCGGGATCAATATTCCACGTGCCTTTATCTACATTCATTACACTTTATTCGAGTTGCTCCGGAATTGATAGCAGCCATTAGTTCGCCAAGTGTTAAATTCCAGTAGATGGATGTGTTATACTTGAAATAAACTTGTAAAGGCAGCAGATAAGTTCTACAAAGAGTTAACGTCGACTGCTGGCCCTTCAACACTGAATAATTGAAACATTTAAATATAGGAAATAGGTGCAGATTGGCCATTCCGCCCTTCGAGCCAGCGCCGCCATTCAATATGATCATGGCTGATCATCCAAAATAGCACCCCGTTCCTGCTTTTCCCCCCATATCCCTTGGTTCCCGTAGTACCAATATATAAATCTAACTCTTTCTTGAATGCATCCAGTGAATTGGCGTCAAATGCCTTCTGTGGCAGAGAATTACATAGATTCATAACTTTCTGGATGAAAATGTATTTCCCCATCTCAGTCGTAAATCCTAAATGGCCTACTACTAAATGGCCTACTTCTTATCCTGAGATATTCCCTCAATCGTGTAGACTGAATTTGGAAGGTGCTAAACAAGATGAGAGTCCATTGCATCAAAATGAAGATAGAAAGATAGAAACATAGAAATACTAGCAAGGATTGAGGGTTCGCTGGATTCCAGAAGGCAAACAGTGGTAATAACGGATGATTTGCCTGGTTGGTTGGGGTCGCTACTCAGCATGTTTTATATCAATGATCCGGATGAGGGGTTGAAGATTTTGTCGAACTTTTGCTGATAATAGGAAGTTAGGTGGAGGACCTTGTGGAGTAGGGAGAATAGGGAAATCGGGACATCGATAGGTTGGGAAAATGGCAAGAGAAGTGCCAGATGGAATACAGCGGAGTCATGCATTTTGGTAACAGGAATAAAGGCGTGGACTATTTTCTAAATGGGGAAGGAATTCATAAATCGGGGGTGCAAAGGGACTTGGTTGTACTGGGAAAGGATTCCTAAATAATTAATTTACAAGTCGAATCGGTAGTAAGGAAGGCAAACACAATGCTGAGGATTTATAAGGCGCGGGTCACACCCCAATTGCGAAATTGGCAGCAATTTCGTGCTGCATATTTGATGAAGGATGGGTTGGCGCTAGAGCGGGCGACGTTTACGGGAATGCTCTCAGGAATGAATGGGTTAACATACGATGAGCGTTTGACGGCGCTGTACCTCTCCTCACTGGAGTCTCGGAGGATGAAGGGGGTGCGGGGTGGGCGGTGGCTAACTGAAACTTACCGAATAGTGAAGACTCGGATAGATTGGATTTCGGAAGGATGATTACACCAGTGGAAGAGTCTGGGACTGGACTTCATAGCTCAGAATAAAAGGGGATTCCTTTAGGAGTGAGATGAGGAGATATTTAATTCACCCAATGGCTTGGAATCTGTGGAATTGATTGCCACAGAAGGCTGAGGAGGCCGCATCAATGGAACATTTTAGGGCAGAGTCGGACAGATTATTTTTTTAAAGCGCGTATCACGAATTATGTGGACAATGAAGGAGAACGGTTTGAGAGGAAGGAATAGATCAACCATGGCGGAGTGGACTTGATTTGCCGAATGGCCTAATTTATGAACTTATATACCACGTTAATTCGGAATTTCGGAAACGTGTTGTCCAACTAGGACAGACAGCGAAGTCATAACGACCGGTTGGCATAGGTAATACGGGATAAAGGGAATATGGAGAGAGGGAGAAGATTAGAAGATAGAAGTTGCGAAATAAGGAAAGAAAGCAAAGCCCACAAAATAAAGTGTATGACGTGAGAAACGTGAACAGCAACATCAGTAAAAGTGATCACACATAAAATAATGTTTCTGTGAGAGCAGAGTGATGCAGCGGAAGCGTGCTGGGCCCATATCCGAGATGTCGATGGATCGAAATCATCTTCTGCTATTCTCTCCATATATTTTGGAGAATATACTACCAGCTCGCACGCGTAGAAAATATATATTTCGTTTAATTCGTGAAAATCAAATTTCAATAGAAAGTGCCAATTCCTTGAGTTATTTTATGAATGGTGTTGGCGAATACATGGGTGATACAATGCCAACAGCCGTGGTCGGCTAATGACCGATTCGTAATATTCTCTCATCGTTCAGGGATGGATAATATATGCTCGGCATGAACATATGTGGCCTAAGGGTTTCTGTTCTGTCCGAACAAGAGGACAGGAGGAAGTCCATGTCGGAAATAATGGAGAGTACAGAGAGAAATTACACGGGATAAAGAGACAGACAGTCAGTGTGAACCAATAGCCGGGACATGTTAGTGCGTGAGCGTATTGGAGAGGGAAATGTAGAATCGTATGAGATATGGCAGCTGTATCGAACCGGGTAAAGGCGAGGACCAGGGTTCTATCTGAGCAGCTCACTGGTAATAATGATGAATGGAATGGCGATGAAATTTCTCTTCACACTCAACGAGACTCACCGAATGCGCCGGGGTACGTCTCCCGGTCCCTCGATCTCTGCACACTCCATGTTATTTAACCGGTTGATTTCTGGACATTTCGATGTCCGGACATCAGAGTTACGCACGTTTCGATTGGCGAGATGAAATGCTGAAACAAATAACTGCCATTGCCTGTTCATACCAGATATAGGCACAACGTGTTGGAGTAACTTAGCGGGTCAGGAAGCAACCTGGATAATAAAGGATGTGTGACGTTTCGGGTCGGGACCTTCTTCAGACAGAAGGCAAATATTGTCACCATTAGTCACAAGGGGCCATGGGGAACGGAACCGTCTCCAGCGCAGTGTGATTTTGTGACTCGACATCAGTCCCCCCGCTACTTTCTGACAGCAAAAACACAGTAGGACTCGCAGTTCCGGTGACATGCGTTTTAGAAATGGGAAAGCGCCTCCTTATAATTCAACACTGGCATCTATTTGAGTAATTGACTGCGTCGTGGACGAAGGCGACTGCACACAATTCAGAAGTCAGTGAGATATGAATATGTGAAACGTGTTGGATATCGGTAAAAAGAAAGCTAGCGGCATGAACATTGAATACTCCAATGTTATGTAAGTAACCTAAATACAACCCCCCCCCCCCAACCCCCACCCTGTGCCCCACCTGGACTCGCCCCCATTTTTCCATCCCCCATTCCCTCCAGCCTACATGAATTGCACTGCTTCACAAGGCAGTATGCACAATGGTTTCTCGTTAGTATAGAGGTTAGTATTCCTGACTGTAACGCCAGAGACGGGGTTCAGTTCTCCGACGGGGAGGGAGGTTTTCTTCATGGTGTTATTTTAAACAATTTTGATTGTTAAATGGTAACAGCAACAAATAATAGTAAGATTAAATGAGAATTTACCAGTTTGAAGTTTGATCTTTATTTTATGAGGAGTTACGATGAGGGGTTACGTGAAGACCCCACCAGCACGCATGCGCGTCATTCTTCAAAACAATGGTGTGAAATCACAGATACCAGAGTAGACTAATATAGTAAGATAAGAGAGAACTTTGATACTAGTTGAACTTTATATTAGAGGGCTTTGAGAGCGGAGGGCGCGTAATCCCTCATCGTAACTCCTCATAAAATAAAGATCAAACTTCAAACTGGTAAATTCTCATTTAATCTTACTATTTTACTTCGGAGTCACGCGAGTGACTACGTGAAGATTTCAAAGCTCTGTGATTTCATGCCCTGGAACGAGTCCATGCTCACACACTGCCATGCTAGGGATGGAGGATGAACGTATTTCAGACATGACACTGTGCTGAAGAAAAAAGAAGGTATTTATTCGTACCTAAAATAATATGCCCCACATTGGGTAATTTATTTTACAGAACTTAAGAATTTCCCTGCAAACGTGTCAGGAGCGGCCACGGGTTTATTATAAAAGGGTTGAAAAGTTCGTGCATTGCTCCAACCCCCTGTGGCAATGATGTGGTCCATAGGAACTTGCGTCATCCTAGCCGCCGATGTAGATGCAGCCCTGGAGGAGTGAGATTTGAAAACATTAGTATCCATCCCCTCTGCACCTAATACCACCCTTAACCATCTGATTATGGTTTGCACTGTGACCTTGTGGTGAGGGCGTTTGTGGCTTATGAGTAAAGCTCTCTCCGTTCCCCTAAGAGTCTTGATGACTTCTATATTTCGCTAAATAGGTGTCACGGTGCAGAGCCGACTATCTGCAGGATAGGCCAGAAACTCTAATTTTTGGCCAGAGGAACCAGGTCGGTCTTGTTTAAGTAACCCCTGTATAAAAATGTTATCTTGCCATTTGTGATATAAATGGCGTCCATACTTAGCTTGTGTAGGGACTGGACCCGTTGTGCTGTTACAAGTGCCATAGTCACTCACGTGACTCCGAAGTAAAATTAGTTGTTGAAGTGATCGTTTCATTGAACATTTGGCATGAACACAAATCTGTACAACAATGAAACAGACCCTGTGTCCACAATATCGGTGCGAAACATGATGCTAAATTAATCTAAACTTGTGATCCATATCCCTGAATTCCCCGCACATCTATCTGCTTATATGCAATATTTTTAAACGCTACTCTGGTATCTGTCTCCAGCACCACCACTAGCAGCGCCCTCCAGGTAACCGCCAACTGTCTGTAAAAAAAACATGTCGCATACATCTCTATTACATCTTGCCTCTCTCTCGTCACAACTGTGCACTCCAGTAATTGCATTTTCCACCCTGTATAAAGTGTTCTGTGTGTCAACCCTCTCCATACTTTCATAACAGTTTCTACTTCTATCAGGACTCAACCACCAACGATCAGATGAAATAATCCAAGTCTGTCAAACCTTTGCTTGTCGGCAATACTCCCTGTTCCAAGCAGCATTCTATTGTGTCTGAAGAATGGTGTCGACCCGAATCATTCTGAAGAAGGGTCTCAACCCGAAACGTCACCCTTTCCTACGCTCCAGATATGATGCCTCTCCCGCTGAGTTACTTCAGCATTTTCTGTCTATCTTCGATTTAAACCAGCATCTGCAGGTCTTTCCTAATCATTCTATTAAACCTCTTATGCACCCCCTCCCATTCAACCATAGTTTCTCAAAAAAGCGACGTGAATTGAACGCGAGGCACAAACTCCGGCCTAAATAAATTCTTCGAGAACTGCATTTTGACTTCCTCGCTCTTATATTCAATGTCCCAACCAATGAATGCTTGTAAACCATATGCCTTTTAACCATTATACATAGTTGTGTTGCCACGTTCAGGCAGCTCTGGACGAGGACCACAAGGTCTCTGCATATCAATGCAGTTAAACGTTTCCCATTAACTGCATACTTTCCCCTTTCATTGGACCTTCCAAAGTGCAACACATTACACTTGCTGGGATTATCCACCATCAGCCATTTATCCACCCATATCTGTCGATAATCTGTATCCCGCCGAATGTTTTGACAACCTTCCCCACTAGCGACAATGAAACCAACTAATTATCGTTTTACAGACTTACTCACCATCACATCTATATTATGTCTATGTCATTATATATTTGGAATATGATAGGGCAGTCTGGCCTGTGCATAGCTCGAGACAGGAGCCCCGCTTTCGGAATATCCCCACATCGAGTCTGCATCGCGGCGCCCTTATCGGTTAAATTGAGTGCCCGAGTCAGTTACCCAGAGCGCACTAAACCAGGACTGTTACAGTAAGGGTCCCAGAAACACACCGTCTCTCGCAGTGTGTCTGCGGGATTGAGTGAGGACCGGTGAAACAGTTTATAGAAAAATATCCCAGGTTGACCTCACTCTTTGGCAGAAATATTACTTCCTCATTAACAATCATATCTCTGCTCGATTCACTATACTTATGAAGGGAGCCATGATGTTTAGGCGCAAAAAATCTCTGAAATAGGCAAGCAAAATAAAATTACAAAAAAGGCACGAAAAAGGCATTTATTGACAAAAAATTGCATAAATATGCATGTATTTCCACCACCAGAATATGGTAAAAAATGATAATTATAAAGGTACACTACATTATTGCCTGGTTGTACATAAATACTAGCATGTTTTTTCAAATTTTCTGGTGTTAAACTTTGCCGTCTGTCAAACAGAATATGCTTCAGTTGTGATAAACTTATTTCTACCCCAGCTGAGCTCACGGGTGCATTCCTGAAACAAGTTACACACTGTACATTCATGTTGACATCTTGTGCAATACAACTGCCTTTGAGAAATTTAGCTATGTTCTGTACTTCTTCAGGATCATTGTTAGCTGAAATCCCCCTCTTACATTTTTCTTGTATGTCTTTACCAACATCGCCAGGAACTTTAAGTACAAAGTATAGCAAGTGAAGATGAGCAAGTGAACCTGAGCAATAGTGTGCTTTTTGACTTTTCCAATACTTCCAATGTCAATAAATACTGCTTTGATTTTTGACCTGCCTCCGGTTTACCGATGACCACATTGGCAACATATCTCCCCAGAGCTTTGGTTGTCTCGTCTATTGATATCCATATTTTGATGCATGCAACTTCATCTCTCATTTTCTGCACAACAATATTGAAGTTGCTGTCAACATAATTTTTCTGTCATGATGACTCGCTCGGTATTGGTTCCTTGGTGTATTTCCCTAAAAACCTCAGAGAGATTCGTTTTCAAATTTCCACTTAGTGGAATTCCAGCATCAATGAATGGTTTGCACAACTCACTGGAAAACTCAGATTTGCGATTGGAGCCAGCAGTAAATGCTGTGAGGAAACAAGCTTTCGTATTTCCTACCTTCTGTTTCTCTGCCATCGACTTGTGTTTAGCTGCCTGTACATGCTGGGAGACGAAATATTTCTCCTCGTGATTCACTGTTTTCTCACATGCTTTGCAAAACTGTACACAGTTGTCTTTAGAGAATATATCACTCCCATACACTCTCACCAAATTGTTCAGTTTTTTACAAGGCGTTGACTTGACTTTAGGCACTTTGACGCTTGCAGGGGTAGATCCTACGGGAGCGGGGATGTAGACATCTACAGGCAGGCCAAGTACAAGCTGAGATGAAGAATCAGAGCTGCCAAGGAAAGGTACTCTGAGAAGTTGAGGAGCAAGTTCTCAGCAAATGACTCTTCAGTGTGTAAGGGCTTGCAAGTAATCACAAGCTACAAGAGGAAAAACCCCCGTTCATTGGGCAATCGTCAGCTGACCATTGACATGAACTAGTCCTACTGCAGGTTCGATAAACAGAAACTTAACCCTGGTACCCCACACCCCATGCCCAACCAAAACGTTACACCGACTCACAGCTTCACTCCAGTTTGAAAATATTATATCCTTCCACAGCTATTCCTCCCCAATCACCACTTCACACCTACTTAAAGCATGACTCCAGTCTGCTTTAAGGAAGGACAACTGGGGTCCCTGGATATCAGGTTGGACGTGCACGGACAAGAGGTACGCATATACCCGGGGAAAGGAGTGATTTGAGTGGGAAGCGGTGGTTTGTGTGGGAAAGGATGAGCGAACCAACGAGTTGTGACGAGAGCCATCACTGTGCAGAGCTGATTGGAAGTTGTGATTGGTGGTAATTTCATTATGGAGGTAATAGTAATGTCGGAAGATTGATATGACAGTTGCGAAGTCTGGTGAGGTGAAAGGGCCCTCGGGGTTGGACGAATTGAACCGCTGGGTATGGAAGAGTCCTCGGCTGCAGTTCAGTTGGTGTTAAGGTGTGCAATCAGGGTGAAGAGGCAGTGAGAGCAGAACTACAGGATACGTGGATGAGGTATTATCTATGACAGCATGAAGAATCCATAATTGCAAACGAAATGGGCATCTATATGCTCGAATTAATGGTGTTTCAGTGGTATCACGTGTGTCAGCGGTAATCGGCGGCAATCGAGACAAGGCAGGAGAATGGGGCATGGGGGGGGGGGGTGAGATAAAACAGCAGAGAGAGATCGACCATGAATAAAATATGAAGTGTAAAGTATCATTTATTGTCATTCAGACATATCAGTCTGAACGAAATTGCATACCTTGCAGTCATGACACAGAATAAAATAACAGAACACACACAGTTTAACACCCACCACAGTGAGTCTACCAGGCACCCCCTCACTCTGATGGAAGACAAAAGTCTTAAAGTCCTTGTCTCTTCCCTCCTTATTCTCCCTCTGCGTTGAGGCGACCCAGGCCTCCGATGTTGCCCCACCCCCCTCCCCGCCGCGGCCGAATCCGAGTTCCGCGAACGGGCCGGTTCAAACTCCGCGGCCCGGGGCGGTCGACGCTGCCACCATCCAGTCCAGCGGATGAAGCTGTTGTTGCGGGTGCTCCCGAGAATCGGTCACCAACCTGGGACCTGCGAGCTCCCGACGTTGTCGCCCACTGGGCCCGTGACCGAGTCCACTGGGCCCGCGGCCGAGCCAATGAATGGCGGAGTAGAATTGATGGCCCCAATTCTGCTCTTATCACCAGTGATGCGTGGGGATCCAACTAGAATCCCTGGCACTGAAAGCGCTGAGGTTCACTGTCACCCGTAAAATTCTCCACCGGTCAGTTCCTCGTGACGGGTCTGATGCTGCCGTGTTCGCCGGGAATGGAACCTGCGCGAGGAAACGTGATTGGATCTCTTGTCCATCGCCTTAACCACTCGACCACGATTACCTTGCTTTGCATTATTTCCCTATTTCCTTAATTCTTTCTTCGAATATTCTATATCTTGTTATCTTATTTTATTTATTTCTAAATCTTTACCCAATCCGATTGGTATGACTATGCGGTCTGTCGCAGACGGATGGCCCTCTTTCCCGAAGTTTACCGTGACACTACTATATTATTTCACATTGTCTCCAGACCGAACTTCAGATCACACTTCAATCTAAAAGCAGCGGGCACTAACTGAACTGCAGCCGAAGACTTCCATACTCGGTGGTTCAATTTGTCCAACCACGAGGGCCCCTTAACTTCACAATCCCGTTTATACCTTTGAGTGAATGTCAGAACGCCTTCGGTGTTAGAAACATAGAAACATAGAAATTAGGTGCAGGAGTAGGCCATTCGGCCCTTCGAGCCTGCACCGCCATTCAATATGATCATGGCTGATCATCCAACTCAGTATCCCGTACCTGCGTTCTCTCCATACCCTCTGATCCCCTTAGCCACAAGGGCCACATCTAACTCCCTCTTAAATATAGCCAATGAACTGGCCTCAACTACCCTCTGTGGCAGAGAGTTCCAGAGACCCACCACTCTCTGTGTGAAATAATTCCTTCTCATCTCGGTCCTAAAGGATTTCCCCCTTATCCTTAAGCTGTGACCCCTTGTCCTGGACCTCCCCAACATCGGGAACAATCTTCCTGCATCTAGCCTGTCCAACCCCTTAAGAATCTTGTAATTTTCTATAAGATCCCCTCTCAATCTCCTAAATTCTAGAGAGTATAAACCGAGTCTATGCAGTCTTTGTTCATAAGACAGTCCTGACATCCCAGGAATCAGTCTGGTGAACCTTCGCTGCACTCCCTCTATGGCAATAATGTCCTTCCTCAGATTTGGAGACCAGAACTGTACGCAATACTCCAGGTGTGGCCTCACCAAGACCCTATACAACTGAAGTAGAACCTCCCTGCTCCTATACTCAAATCCTTTTGCTATGAAAGCTAACATACCATTCGCTTTCTTCACTGCCTGCTGTACCTGCATGCCTACTTTCAATGACTGGTGTACCATGACACCCAGGTCGCGCTGCATCTCCCCTTTTCCTAATCGGCCACCATTTAGATAGTAGTCGGTTTTCCTATTTTTGCCACCAAAGTGGATAACCTCACATTTATCCACATTATATTGCATCTGCCAAACATTTGTCCACTCACCCAGCCTATCCAAGTCACCTTGCATTCTCCTGGCATCCTCCTCACAGCTAACACTGCCCCCCCCCCCCCCCCCCCCCCAGCTTAGTGTCATCCGCAAACTTGGAGATATTGCCTTCAATTCCCTCATCCAGATCATTTATGTATATTGTAAATAGCTGGGGTCCCAGCACTGAGCCTTGCGGTATCCCACTTGTCACTGCCTGCCATTGTGAAAATGACCCGTTTACTCCTACTCTTTGCTTCCTGTTTGCCAGCCAGCTCTCTATCCACATCAATACTGAACCCCCAATGCCATATGCTTTAAGTTTATATACTAATCGCTTATGTGGGACCTTGTCGAAAGCCTTCTGGAAGTCCAGATACATCACATCCACTGGTTCTCCCCCATCCACGCTACTAGTTACATCCTCGAAAAATTCCACAAGATTCGTCAGACATGATTTACCTTTCGTAAATCCATGCTGACTTTGTCCAATGATTTCACCACTTTCCAAATGTGCTGCTATCCCATCTTTAATAACTGACTCTAGCAGTTTCCCCACTACCGATGTTAGACTAACTGGTCTGTAATTCCCCGTTTTCTCTCTCCCCCCCTTCATAAAAAGAGGGGTTACGTTTGCTACCCGCCAATCCTCAGGAACTACTCCAGAATCTAAAGAGTTTTGAAAGATTATCACTAATGCTGTGTGTTGAAGGGCCACGGCTCACGTTGATGCTTGTGAAACTTAACTGGTTCTTTTTTAATCATACTTCAAACATAACACCGATGATAGACACAAAGTGCCGGAGTAACTTTGTGGGTCATGCAGCATCTGTGATAAAAAGGGATTGATGACGTTTCGGTTCGAGGCCCTTCTTCAGACCGTAGAGGGAACTCTAGGTGAGAAAAGGGCATAATCAAGCAGGGCAGCAACAGATGACCAAGGAAAGATTGTGGCCATAATGGCCAATTGTTCGCTGGAAAAGAGAATGTGACGGCTGTATTAGTGGAATCAGTAGAATGACTAGGATGAGGGGGGGGGGGAGTGGTAGGAATTGCAGGAGTTAGTGGAAAGTGGAATAATTAACATTCCTACCGCTGCGTTGTGAGATGCCGAGACGAAATATGAGGTGTTGTTCCTCCACTTTGCACGTGGCCTCATTCTGACAGTAGAGGAAGACCAGGACGAAAATTTCGGTATGGGGATAGGAAGGGTCAACTCAACTTTATTTGTCACATACACAGATAAGATGTGCAATGAAACGAAAGTGGCAATGACCACGGATGGTGCAAAAACTACGGAACACAATAGATCAGAATCAGTATTTACATGTTAGAGAAAAAAAAATAGAAAGACACAACACAACAGTAAATTAGTACAACAATTGAGTCCCTGGCGAGATAAAAGTTTACAGTCCTGGTGGCTTGTGGGAAGAAACTCCGTCTCATCCTCTCTGTTTTCACAGCATTACAGTCCGTCTCTCGGGTGGTAGGGAGGCGAGTGTAGTTCCCATAGTGCGTAAGGCCAAACGCACTACTCTCTCCAGAGCCTTCCTGTCCTGGGCAGAGCTGTTCCCAAACGAGATTGTGGTGTTGCCGGACAAGATGCTTTCTACAGCCCCAGAGTAAAAACACTGAAGGATCCTCACAGAAACTCTGAAATTCCTCAGCTGCCTGAAGTGGTAAAGGCACTGTCTTGCCTTACTCATCAATGCGGCAGTGTGTGTTTTCCATGTCAGATCCTCTGCGATGTGGACTCCCAGGTATTTAAAGCAGCTCACCCTATCCACAGTTGTCCCATTTATCTCCACTGGCGTGTACATCATCGGATGATGTGCCCTTCTAAAGTCCACAATCAGCTCCTTCGTTTTTGTGGCATTCAAGAGGAGGCTGTTGTCCAGATACCAGAGTGCCAGATCAGCCAACTCCTCCCGGTAGGCCTTCTCATCGGAGATCAGGCCCACCACCACAGTGTCAACAACAAACTTGATGATGGAGTTGGAGCTGAACCTGGCCACACCATCATGTGTACAGGGAGTACAGTAGGGGGCTAAGGACGCAACCCTGTGGCGATCCTGTGTTCAGGGTGAGGGTGTTGGATTTATGTCTCCCATCTTCACCCCCTGCGGCCTGGCGGTGACAACGTCCCAGCAGCTTCTCAGCAAGTCTGTTGGGGACTATCGTATTAAAAGCTGGACTGAAATCAATGAACAACATCCTCACATAGCCCGCCTTCTGCCTGTCAAGGTGAGCGAGAGCGGTGTGCAGAACCTGGGAGACCGCATCATCCATGGATCTGTTCGGACGGTATGCGACCTGCAGCGGGTTCATGTTGCGAGGGAGGAAGGCGCAGATGTGTTTCTTGATCAGCCTCCCGAAGCATTTCATGACCGCCGAGGTGAGGGCTACCGGTCGGTAGTCATTCAAGCAGGCTGGAGAGGCATTATTTGGCACTGGCACAACGGTGGATTTTGTTAAGTAGGCAGGGACCGCGGACGTGGCCAGGGAGAGGTTGAATATTGTGGTGAGCACTGGAGCAAGCTAAGTAGCACAAGACTTAAGTACTCGCCCAGATATACCATCTGTGCCTGCAGCTTTCCTCGTGTTCACACGCGTCAGAGCCCTCCTCACGTCGTGCTCGGACACCGAGAGTGTGTGCGCATGCCCAGAGGTGGACCTCCCTCCAGCCTCACTAGCCAGCGTGCTGGCGGTGTTGTTTTTAGACGGCGAGCTAGGGGTGATGTTGCCCATCTCGAATCGTGCGTAGAAAGGGTACCGTTCATCAGCTAGGGAGGTGCCGGCACTTCCGGTTGAGGGGGGATGCTCCGGTATTTAGTTTTAGTCCGTAGCCCCTGCCAAAGGCGTTTGGTGTCCTGCAGCTCCATCTGCGACTCCATCCTGTCCCTGTACCCCCTTTTTGCGTCCTTCACTGCAGTACGCAGTCGGTAGATCACTACACTTCGCAGACGACTATAAGACCCTGCGTTGTAGTCGTCCTAATTTCCGGATGTCAGGCCGGAGTTGTAAGCAGTGGTGCAGCATTCAAGGTAACACGAATGGACCTGCCCACTCAGGGTTTTTGATTAGGTAAGATGCTAACCCTTACCACGGGGACGATGTAGTCGGCTATTGTTGCAATGAAGTCCGTGACCGCTTCCGCGAACTCACTGACGTCTCTGGAGCTTGCTTGGAACATATTACAGTCGACATCGCTCAGTGCATCTTGCAGCATGGCCTCTGAATGGTCAGACCACCGCTTTATGTCTCTCGTCACTGCCGCTTCCCGTACTATCCGTTGTTTATACTCCGGCAGCACGAAAATGGCAGCATTGTCAGATTTTCCAAAATGAGGGAGATAAACTGAGTAGCCTTTCCTGAACGGCGTGTAGCAGTGGTCCAAAGCTATTTCCACCCTGATGACACACGTGATATGTTGGCATAAGTTAGGCATGATCTTATTGACCTCCAGCCACCACCAGAGCCGCATCAGGGTTATTGCTTTGGTGTCGACAAAACAAATCGTGCACGGCCGATAGTGCCACGTCGGTGTCCGCATGCGTTGGAATTTGGACCGCAGTGATGATCACTGAGCTGAACTCCCGGGGAAGATAGAATGGACGGCACGAGATAGTCAATAGACAATAGACCATAGGTGCAGGAGTAGGCCAGTTGGCCCTTCGAGCCATCACCGCCATTCAATGTGATCATTGCTGATCATCCCCAATCCGTACCCGTTCCTGCCTTCTCCCCACATCCCCTGACTCCGCTACTTTTAAGAACCCTATCTAGCTCTCTCTTGAAAGCATCCAGAGCCTTCACCGCCCTCTGAGGCAGATAATTCCACAGACGCTCCAGGTCCGGTGAGCAGGAACGAGAAAGCGCCTTAATATTCCTAGGGTTGCACCAGTTTAATGCTGATAAGTGTGAGGTGCTACATCTTGGCAGGACAAATCAAAATAGGACGTAGATGGTAAATGGTAGCGAATTGAGGAATGCAGTTGAACACAGAGATCTAAGAATAACTGTGCATAGTTCCCTGATATGGATGAGGTGGTAAAGAATGTAGATGAGGTGGTAAAGAAAGCGTTTGGTGTGTTGGCCTTTATACATCAGAGCATTGAGTATAGAAGTTGGGATGTAATGTTAAAATTGTTCAGGGCATTTGTGAGGCCAATTCTGGAATACGGTGTACTATTTTGGTCGCCAAATTATAAGAAAGATGTTAACAAAATAGAGAGAGTAAAGAGGAGATTTACTAGAATGTTGCCTGGGTATCAGCACCTAAGTTACAGTGAAAGGTTGAATAAGTTAGGTCTTTATTCTTTGGAACGCAGATGGTTAAGGGGGGACTTGATAGGTCTTTAAAAATATGAGAGGGATAGACAGAGTTTACGTGGATATACATTTCCATTGAGAGTAGAGCAGATTCAAACAAGAGGATATGATTTGAGAATTACGGGACAAAGGTTTAGGGGTAACATGAGGGGGAACTTCTTTGCTCAGAGAGTGGTAGCTGTGTGGAATGAGCTTCCAGTGGAAGTGGTGGAGGCACATTAGATTTTATAATTTAAAAATAAAATGGATTGGTATATGGACGGGAAAGGAAAGGAGGGTTATGGTCTGAGTGCAGGTAGATGGGACTAAGTGAGAGTAAGTGTTCGGCACGGACTAGAAGGGCAGAGATGACCTGTTTCGGTGCTGTAATTGTTCTATGTTATATGAAGCAAACTCCCCCACCCTTGGATTTCCCGGATTCTTCCGTTCTGTCCGCACGGAAAGTGCAGGGCTCAGTTGGGCAGATTACCAGATCCAGCACCAGCGGGGTCAGCCACGTCTCGGTCAGACAGAAGATGTTGCAGTCCTACTGGTATCTGATCTTATGTCCCACTGGAATCTGATCTTCGCACTGAGGTCATCCAACTTGTTCTCAAGGGACTGGACGTTCGACAGAAGGATGGTGGGCAGAGTTGGACCGAAGGAAGGGGTGTTAAAATCTTTAAAAACCAAGAGGTCGCGTAGGCCATGGCGGACCTAGGTGAGGTTTTCATTTTGTTTTTCCCGGTTGTAGGCAAAAACACGGCATTTCACAGTAGTAGGTTCATGTGATCATAGGGGTGGAAGATTGCAACCTTGACGTGGTCCGCCCTGTTTCAACGAATGCAATTAAACCGGCGTGCACAATCAAATGAGATCCAATAGAACAAGTTGTCCTGACACTTTAGGCTGTGCACGCCATACGCAAGAAGAAGAATATGAGACCATAAAGTGTAATTGAAGCGAATCGTTGCATAAATGGAATCAGCGCCATCTCCGTTTGTCCCAGGACATAACGAGCATAATCCGTGGAAATATATTCTTCTTCGAGCGCAGACATTAAGAGCGCGGTAGTCATGCCCGAGTGGTTAAGGTGATGGTCCAAAAATCCATTGCGATTTCCTCGCCGGATTCGAATCCTGCTCATTGCGGCCGAGAGTTCTCCCGGAGGAACTGAGCTGGAAAATGTTGAAGCAGTTTTCACTACCTACTACCTGACAGAATAAGTAACGAAATAAATCCTTACTGCAGAGCCTTTGGTCACGCTGAAAATTCGGCGGAATGTCTGCGGCGACATGGATATGTTGGGACAAAAGGTCTCGATACTGAGATGTACAATTCCCTAGTTGGCTCCGGCTTAAATTTATGCGGCCGAGAGTGTGTGCTGAGCGATGATTCACCTCCTAGTCATTGAACGGCAGAGAGTTTCGACCTACGCTACTTCGCCACAACTCACTGGGAAAATAAATCTCAGTGAATCGATGCTGCACTCCCTCTATTGCGTGTGTATCCGTCCTCGGTTAGGACCGGTATTGTACACATAAGGCTGAGGATTGTTTCCAGGATTGTCTGGTTAATGATGTCCATCATGTAAGCAAGGGAGCTTGGTATGACGGTTTATGTACAGTGCCGGAAAACAACACTAATGAACGCTTGTATGAACGCGGCAAATATCGACAGATGTTTTTTACTGTTTTGTAGACATGTTTCATTTTTCTTAACACAATCTGATTTTGAATAAAACGGTTTTCTACTCAAACCGTTGATGCCGTTTGTGAAAATCGTTCTTCCTGGTGACCGCTTCCCAGCCCTGGAATTGTGATATTTTTGGCGCTTCCATCAGGTTGTCTCTGTGGCGCAATCTGTTAGCGTGTTCGGCTGTTATCCGAAAGGTTTGTGTTTCGAACCAACCCATGGACGCCGGCGATCCGATATTTTTTTATGTGTACGTCGCTGGCAGAGTAGCTCTGCACTCTCTGATGCCGCCTCTCTGGGAGCGTAACTGAGGTGTCTCACGACAGGGAGTCGGGGAGGCCACGTTCACTTTCACAGGAATGTCGTTGTTTCAAAAAAGCATTATCCCAGGAACGAACCGATTAGTTTCTCCACCAACAAATCGAATTGAACGGTTTCCAGAAAGCACAAAATACCCAAAAGGTATCGAGAGATTAATGGAGGGAGGGGAACAGGGAACTAGGATTGGATGTCATCCATGATCATGTTAAACGGCTGTGGAAAACTGCGGTGCCAGCACCAGCTATTTTCTTTTTTTTTACACTTTAGCTTTTATTACTTTTATGTATACACAAATAAAACACAAATATAACAATGAAACATACAACATTACAGTGAAACGTGCAACAGTGTAGCGGGGGTTCAGTTTACAATTAATGATGCAGTATACAGAAATATTTTCATCTTAAAACATTTTCCAATAACATACATTATTGTCTATAAAATTATACCGTGTTGATGTCTTTATTTCTATACCTAATCCATTTTCCCATTTTCTATTAAACTCGTCTTCTTTCACTCTTAGAGAATATGTAATTCTCTCCATGACAAATATTTCCTGTACTATGTCTTGTAATGGCCTTTCTGCCAGCTGTGAGTAGGAGTTTAACCAAGTAATGGTCTTCCATTAGCACCACTGTATTTATATTACCCAGGTATAAAATGGAACACTTCTTGCAGACTGTATATCCTAATACCTCCGTTAATTCTGAATTCACTCTGTCCCAAAATGGTTCTATTTTTGGGCCACTCCAGAAGATAAGTGCATGATTTGCGTCTGTTTGACCACATTGCCTCCAGCATGTTTGCTGCCTTAGAATTTGCTTGCTTTTTATGTTAGGCGTAATGAAGAAACGAATCAATTCTGAGATTGTGATGTTCAATTCCTTTTCCCACTTAAAATTAAATAGGACAATTAAATAGGAGGATTTGAGTTTTTGAAATATTCACTTTATATCCTGCATAAAAATTAAATTCATCTATGATCCCCATCATCCTTGGAAATGAGGTGTTTACTTCCGTGATATACATCATTACATCATATGCGAAAAGGCCAATTTTATGTTCTCTGTCTCTTATAGTTACTCCCCTCAGTTCCCTATCTTGACGAATCGCTTGAGCCAATGGTTCAATATATATAGCAAACAGGGTAGGGCTAAGACAACATCCCTGTCTCGTTCCTCTTCCTAACACAAATCTCTCAGTTAATGACCCACCAGTCAGATGCACTCCTATCGCATCTATATAGATGTGTGTGTCGAATGATCCCTTCACCTTTCTCTTTTGTCGTCGGTTTCTTTCCTTGAGTTCCACAACATGTTACACTGCTATGGTAAAGGGCATCATCAGTTAGATGAGGGTACAGGTTCCGTCCATGACCCTGGTAACCGGGGTCACAGGGTATTCTCCCCGCACCACCACCAGACATCAGCTCCACTGATTATCTGCTTTCTCAGCCAGGAGCTATTGAACAGTGGCCCCTGTTCCTCAGCAGTTATGTTATACGTCTGATTGCAGTTGAGCACCTTCCCCATATCCTGTCCCTCTGGGTTATATCTTGTATAGCACTCAAATCCCTCCTCCCCAAGAGGAATGGTAAATGGAGGAGGTCTAGGGTCTTCCCTTCGGCCCTTTGTATTGTTGTTGCTGGTCGGAAATAGGTAATGATAACTCTGGCATATCGCATTCTCTGGTAAGAGGGGATTCGTGAATAGCTGTAGTATACATGATATAGCCCCAGGTGTTCTATCCCAATTCAGGGGAAATGGTACTGGGACCAGCTGAGGCCTGGCTCCGGCGCAGGCATAACAATTGGTTTGTTGCATACTTCTGGCTGTGTACATCATCCAGGTTAGCCAGGTGTTGGCTCCTTTTCCCCCTGTTGGCATTCCCTTCTCATATAACTGCCTTAATCCTGTTTCTCCTGCTACTATCATTATCTTCAGATCCTTAGGCTCATTTTTCCTATTTACATTGCTGACTGCTGGTGGTGCTGGTGTTGCCCCGGGATCCCTATACTGACTGTCATCTATCTTGAACACCTCTCCCTTCTCCTCGTATCTTACCATCTCTCCATCCCGCTTCACTTCTATCTCAAACTTCAGACATGCATCCTTCCATGTTCTATCTGCACATATCCAATACCTACCACTTTCCCGCATTTGAACACTCTGTATGCTCACATATACGTGTCCTGGTAATTTCTCGTTTGGGTTTTGATACACTTTCCACCTATCAGTTTGATAGGTGGTCCGATGCCACCCATATTTTGATGAAGTGAACACCGCGTGCCAATCTTTATAGGGATGGGTGCATACATACATTCTATAGCCGTACCACCATTTTCCTTTACATACATCAAATGGGATGGTGGTGGACCTTCTATTCTGTGGCATTGTGATTTTTATGCATGTTACATTACTTACAAGTTGGGTGATTTCCCAACACACAACCCACCAACATAAAATCTTAATTTTTCCTGCGTGTTCCTGGTAAATATAAAAGTCAATGATTCCTCTCCTTTGCGCACAGTCCACGGGCTGATATTGTCTGGTGAGGCCTCCACAGGACCCTTGCGTGTGTCCATCTTTTCTCTCTTGTTCGTACTGCTGTCTCGGTGATTAGTAACACCAGGTTGCAGCTTTTCTTCTTTCCACGTTTTTTATTTATACGCAGTCTCCAGCCTTGACTGAGTGAATCGGGAAGTCCAGTGGTGGGCTCTGTGCCAGCAATCCTTTATTTTTTTTTAGTTCTGCAAGAGATTGGGACACTGCCAGTAAATAGTTCCTTAAGAATACATCACAGCCCTCGCATTGTTGGAACTCCTTCTACCTTCCCTACGTATGGGGGCCCAAATAACATCTCATATGGTGATACTGCTAACTTTGCGTTGCTTTTCTCGAAGCCTTTCTGTTTCCCTACTGCTCCAAACATGTGCCAGACTCCATGTACACATGCTGCTCTTAAAGCCTTAATTTCTGCCAACTGAGATACGCAAGATTGCAGGCAAGCTTCCAATTTGATTACCTTAAAGTCTAATTCATCCTGATGCATCACTTCAAATTGATCCTGCGCTATAGCTTTTACTTCTTTAGATATTACTCGTCCAAAATATTCTACCTGCTGCTGACAAATCAAAAACTTCTTCCTTGATACTTTATGACCTCCTGTGCCATCTTTTCCAAGATAATTACAATGTCTCTCTCACATTGCTTCTCACTTGTGGAACAAACAAACAAATCATCCAAATACTATATCAACACCTTCCAAATCTGCCTATTACATCTGATTAAAAACATGGGGCTAGTATTTAAAACCCTGCTGCATCCCAGCCTATGTGTCTTTAATATCTCTTCTTAATGTTCTTACCATAGCTGTGTTCACCACTATCTTAATTATTTTTTTTTTCCTGATTACCATACCTGTTTGCATCCCCAACACATGTTATCCATTACCTGTCTCCTTACTAGCCTTTCTTGACCTCCTTCTTGAGATCCCTCCCTCCCTTGGGGACCCCAGTCCCGTCTGGGCTTATATCCAGATTTATTTCACTCCTGATAAGGCATTTGAGGAAATACTTTCCCAAATAAATTTATCATTGGCATGGAATTCTCTGGCCCCTGTTTGTCTCTGTCATAGGACTCACTGTGTGTCGGTGGATCACTTTTTTTTCAGACTTTTCAACCAGGTCTTTTGTTACTGAAAATATTGTCTTTCCTTTTTCACGCTCTTTCTTTTTGAGCTCTTCAAGTTACATTTGCATCATTTTTCTCTGCACCTCTTCCTGCTGGTCTGCAAGTCTTTTTCCTATCTTTGCGATATTTCTCAACCTCATTGGCCAAATGATCACTGAATCAGGGGTGGCAAATAGATGACAATCCCACCACCTCCTCCAATCTAGACTTGACTTTAGAAGGAATGACATCCACCACAGTGGTTCAGAATATAGTGTTCATTAACTGGTTGCCTTCTCTTTCTTGTTAAGTTTCCAGTCTCCACCTTTTCAGATTGTTCTCCAGATAGGCTGCTGGATTATTGTCTGAGGGCCTGCCATATCCTCTGCCTGACTGTGTCAAACAGCGTGCCATTGTTTATTGCATTGTTCACAGCATTTTTCTACCAGCCATCTTCAGGGGTTCTGTCAGTTTAGTGGTTCCTATCACTTTCACCAACAGTGCCTTCAAATCTCCCATAGCCAATAATCGTCCCACGTTCTCCTCCTCCAAAGCCATAATCCATTTCCTGCCCCATCAGGAATATTGGGTACGGTATTTTTTTTTAGCCCTCTCAGTTTATGGGTGCCCCAAAGGATAATCTGTGTCTGGCCTGCTTTTATCTTTTTAAAGCAGTCTCATCATTTTATCCCTTTGTTCCCCACTTTAATCCTTTCTGATATGCCTTCTTTCTCATTCTAAACTCAATTTCTTACTTCTCAGATAGTTTACCCTCCTTTGCAAATGTATTCACCTTTCTTTTAAAATCTTCCACTGACTCCTCCTGATTTATTACGTTCACACCTGTCGTTTCCTCCTTCTGTTACCTCCTCACTGCCTCTCTCTCCTTTCCTCTCTAAACTGCTTAAGTACATCTAATTCCTTTCCTCTCCCCTTTTCCCATCTTTCCAACTTATCTGTGACATATAATTCGTAATTAACACTTCCATCTTGTCACACATTTATCTTGAAGGGTCTCGACCCGAAACATCGCCTATCTCCTTCGCTCCTTAGATGCTGTTGCACCCGCTGAGTTCCTACAGCTGTTTGTGTACCCTCGATTCTCCAGCATCTGCAGTTCCTTCTTTAATATCTTGAAAGTGCCTTCTTTGGGCCACTTCGTCACAACTGTCTCTGAAAATCTCAGCAAACAATCATTACCCTTCTCCAACCAGAATGTTTATCTAAACAAACCACAAAAGCCTGTCATGTTTCAGCAATTAACTTATTTCCAATTTTTTTCAATCCATTCTCACCACTATTTTGAAATTTCCAATTCCTAGTACTAGTAACAATTTTCCAAATTAACTTTACTGAAAAGAAATCTATAGAAACATAAGCAAAACCAAGCAACCTTCATTTTCCAACTTTTCCCTTTTAAGCTGCGATGATACAAAGTGTTGTTCGTTACCTTACAGCTGTTAGTAACCTTCCTCATTGCTTCCAATTTCTTAAAGGAACACACACACACACACACACACACACACCCTTACAGCATGTGGCCTACAACAAACATAAGATCACGTATATGAACTTTCTCATTCATTCAAAACCGGTTTTTACACACAAATCACATTCGTTCCATTCTTACTTCAAATAAATTATGCAATTTTCTACACAGATTCAAGTTTCAAAATTAACATTTATATAATTCTTATCTCCCCTTTTAAGTTAAAGTAGGATGGTCTAATCCCCTATCAATCAGGTTCCTGAGCGCTGTGATTGGATAGTGATTCAGATCGTGATTAGTCAGACTCACCCACACTCAAATTCTAACCACACCCCACTAAGATCACAACCAATCAAAATCCTAGTCACTCAACATCTGACCACACCCCACTCCCATTAATCTCCAAACAAATAAACTCATTTTGTCGATCTCTCAGCAGAGAGAATGCAGCAATTTTATCTCCACAGTCAAGAAACGCAGTCCTTACACCTCCTCTGTCCTCGTAGTCACTGTATTACATTATTCTTATTGCAATTCTACTTTCTGCTTATCTACAATATTTTGTACTAACTCCTCATGTACCTGATCAATCTGTATATGAGTTCCTCCTATAGATTTTGTGAAACAACTCACAACAACAATATTTCTAGTGCTTAAGATGAGCTTCTTCAATTTCCTGAAATTTCTTTGAGGTTTCTGTCAATTTTTGTTCAAAATCTGTTTTTCCACATATAATTTATAGGTTTCTGTAGCCTTTTTTAAAAATTTGACAGTTTTCTATTTCTTTCCGTGTTGCTCCTTCCTTTTTTAACTTTTCGTACTCAAAACATTTGGCACTGTGATTTTCCTTAGATTTTTGCAATGTTTGAGTGATACTCTGAACATTCTGTGCAGCATCCAAAGTGCCCAATCCTCATTATTGGTTCATTTGGTTAATCAAAATAACAGAACTTAATCATAGTCTCCTTATCATTACCCCCGGGGCTTCCTTCTCCCCAAGATTGCCACATTCGCCCCAAGGACTATCAGGCAGAATGTGCGGCTCTTCACCATTGAGCCTTTTTCTTTTCCCCCTGGACTCTTACTTTTCCCGTTCCGGTTATCCATTGTCTTATCGGACTATTCCCGTCCAACAGACCCCTGACCTCTCAGGGTGGTATCCACGAGGAGTTAAACTGCCTCCATTGTCTTATCGGACTATTCCCGTCCAACAGACCCCTGACCTCTCAGGGTGGTATCCACGAGGAGTTAAACTGCCTCCATTGTCTTATCGGACTATTCCCGTCCAACAGACCCCTGACCTCTCAGGGTGGTATCCACGAGGAGTTAAACTGCCTCTCTCTCCTTTAATAATTATATCCCGCTTCCCATACTGCGGCATACTTGATCTCTTCTATTATTGGATTGGGTTTATTTTTCACATATTCATTCAATGCCTGTTGTACCCAATCCTCATCTGACTCATCCTCTGGCCACCAGACCGAAGCTCCTTTATCGGGTGTTTTGGCCATTCAAAATAACAATACCTTATCATTATTGTCTTCTCCGACCCCTGGGTATTTCTTACCCCCCCAGTGGTTCAGCATTCGCCCCCAACGGACTATTAGGCAGAATGCTGGGATGGGTTTTTCACTTACATTTCCCATTCTCTTTATCGGATTTCCTCTCCGATCTTTTATCAAATCGCCCAGGTAATACTATAATAGTCAAAGTTTCCTACCGGGGTCTGTGCACAGAATTACTCGATTTTCGCGATTTCCAACCAATCTCCAACCACCTTCACTTCTTTGCTGAGTCTCTGTTTGGTCCGGGCATTACTGGCTCAAACCTTCTGACGGTAAGCAAGGAGTCTGAGACCGCTGAACTCAGCGGGGTGCACCTTCTCTTCGTTCGTGTACCCCCGTCAGCTGGCTTGGAGTAATTAAATACCGGAACCGAGCCCCCAAATTGTGAGATATAAAAAATCACAAACGCTGTTTGAGACAAAGTCAGCAAAGAAGCTTTTATTAAGATAATATTCTGCAGAATAGGTGCCTCTCCTTTCCTCTCCCCTAGAGGCACACCGGGGGTCGGGATGTATTCTATCTTTATACATTTCATTACATTATAGCCACGCCCTCTTTTCTCACCATTTTGCCTCTTTTTAATTATAACATAAAGCCCACATTCCCACGAGAAATTCCAGGAACGCCTCGGAACATCTCCTGACGTCAAAGGCTTATACTGAAGTTTTTATCTGTTTGCTACTTTTTATCTCAAAGTTCTCTCTGTGCTCTGTTCTATCTGTCGTTACTTTCTATCCCACTAACAGTCTGGCTTTGTTGAAACCTTATTTCTTTCTAAGCTATATTTTTCTATCCCTAGTTTAAATCAACCATGTCTGTTAACCCCTTTTCTCACAGTAGGAACTGGAAGATAGGGGATCTGAATGTGTGGCCGAGCAGTTGGTGCACGGGGCATGGCTTTAGATTTCTAGATCACTGGGATCTATTTTTTGGAAGGGGTGACCTGTATAAAAGGGACGGGTTGCAACTTAATTGGAGGGGAAACGATTTTCTGGCATGCACGTTCGGTAGTGCTACACAGGTGTGATTAAACTTGAAAGTGCGGGGGGGGGGGGGGTGGGATTCACCAACGTGGATGCGTATGCGCGCAGTTAACGGGAAAGAGATTGTAGGAATGGGGACAGCACCCGCTCAGAAAATATAAATGTATCTAAAAACGAACTATTTACACAATGGTGGTGTTTGGAATCGGGATCCTTTTGTCTGTGATTCCACGTACTTTCACAATGCCGATGATACTCAGATTCGTTTTTGAACGGTGTCGAAGTATATCGGCCGCACTGTTCGTGATTAGTATAGACAAATAGAAGGAAGCAACCGCAGATTCTGGTTTACAAAAAAATACACAAAATACTGAGTAACTCCGCGAGTCGAGCAGCAACCCTAGCGCGGTTTCGGGCCGGGACAATTCTTCAGACTGATGTGACGGGGGTGGGGGAGCTGAAAGAGAGGAGGGGCAGGTAATATGTGAACACAGATGAGGGGAGCTTTTGACAGCCAGATGGTTGCACCGAAGCCAGAGGGTAGGGCAAAAGCCAGACCTGGCACCACAGGTGTGAGACAAAAGCATTGGAGAGCTGCGAATGTATTACAGAGGAAGACATGTGGGCGAAGGGAACAAATAGGCGCGAGTCCAGTTGCTGCACATAGGAAGACCGAGGAAAGAAATGGATGAGGTGGGGTGAATGAGAAGGGGATTGGGGGGTTGTTTGATGTTACCTGACATTGGACAATGCAACGTTCATACCACCTAGGCTCGTCTATTTACCGGATGCCACTTCGGCAATACAAGATGGTGTAGACACGTTTAGATGAGGTGCCTGTGAACTTCTGTCTCCCACGGAGGACAGCTGGGGTCCCTGGGTGGAGTCATTGGCGGAGGTAGTGTGGTGATAATATTGGGCATTTTAGGTGCCTGATAATATGGAGAATTTCTGATTTTGCAAAAGCTGCTTGAGATATTTTGCAAAAGCTGCAAAAAACATGGCTCCAGAATGTCTGTGGGCTGAGAGGAAGTTGAGTACACGTTGTTGTCCATACTGTACACGGGTTGTAATACTGTTGTTAACTATGTTGCATGGTATTCGCGCCATTATTCGTGATTGGTCTGGGAGAGGGGTCTTGCCTTAATTGTTTACATTACCTGGTAAAATGTTTATTTGCTTAATAGAACTGTTTCCCATTTCAGTGCTTTCTGTAGAAACAAGGTTATCTGATATTCTGGGTTATGGAACTGTTAATTAATGTATTTCATGATTTGTATAGATGATTGGCTTGTAGAGTGTTGCCCCCCCCCCCCCCGTGTATTTCGTGCCGAGGGACCGTGAAGGTATAAAAGAGGCGAGAGCACATGAGAGTGTACCGATCTTCTGGGGTAGCCCTTGGGACCGCGCTGACCTTCTGGAGTTGTTCAATTCGCACGAGGCTGAAGGGCTTGGACTAGTAGAGACAAGGATCGTACCCGCGGTGTTGGATTAGATATTGTATAGTTAGTGTGTGTGTGTTTTAAAAATAAAGTTAGTTGATTCAGTGATACAGTTAGTAGACTTGATAGAATTAGTAGATTCAGTGTGTTACTGAACCAGACTAACGGGGTGAGATTAGGACCGGAATTACAGTGGCAGGCATAACATCTCACGTAGTTACAGACGAAGGTACCAGGGGAAGGGGTAGATTGGGTGGGAAGGGATGAGGAAATCAAAGAGTTACGGAGGGATTAGTATTTGTGGAGCGCGGAAAGAGGTGGAGATGGGAAAATGGGACTAATTGCGGTATCACTTTGGAGGTGAGGGAGAAGTCGGGGAATAGATGCATTAGATGCAAAGGCTGGTGCGGTGAAAGGATAACACTAGTGGACCCCTGTCTGGTTCAGTCTGTGGGGGGTGGGGGGAGTGAGACGAGAACTACGCGACCGAGTGGTGGCGCGAATGAAAAGCCTAATTTTGTGTGTAGATGTGGCAGATATGAGAAATTGTGAGAAGGGGCTTGCGGATTTGAACGAGGCACAGCAGGCGTAAGTGTAGTCTAGGTAACACTGAAAGTCTACAGGTTTGCGGTGGTCGTCAGTCGATAGTCCGTAATGGAGGCAGAGAGATCCAGAAAGGGGAGAAATTGATTTGATTTTATTTTATTTTATTTCTTGTCATTCGAACCTCAGAGACGCTCGAACGAAACTCCGTTTCTACAAGCCATACAACAGAACAATTCATAAAAAAAATACACAGACAACTCAATTCACACAAACATCCATCACAGTGAATCTCCTCCTCACTATGATGGAAGGCAAAGTCTTCTCTCTCCCCCGCACCATTTCTCTCCCGAGGTCGAAGACCCAGGCGGGCGGTGTTAAGTCCCACGGCCATTGAGGCCGCGCCGGCCGATGTACGTAGAAATGCGTAGGAGGTAGTACAGGGGACCAGGTGAAGATCGGTATGGACATGAGGCGTCAGTTTCTGCTCCCTATGACAAAACTACATCTATCAGTGCTGACGATAGAGCGAAGTCCACGCGAGGGAGAGGTGCTTGAGAGACTATACGGGGTATCAAGAGATCAGTTGGTCACCTCTTTAAAAACAACTTTAAACAAGTTAGTAAATCGCAATCTGACGCAGGCAAAGCCATGCTCACTGTCTTCGATTCACTGTTTCCAGCTTTCAAGGTCATTTTATTGTCACAAGTACCAATTAAGTTACAGTGAAATTCGAATTACCATACAGTCATACTTAAATAAATGCACCAAGACACACAACTGCATAAAATTTAACATAAACGTCCACCACAGCGGATTCCCTACACTTCTCGCTGTGATGGAAGCCAATAACCTCTAAACCTCTTCCACTTTATCGTCCCGCGGTCGGGACAGTCGAACCATCTGCAGTCGCGGCGATCAAAGCTGCCACAGCCGGCGATCGAAACCTCCGCGTCATGGCGATCGAAGTTCCCGCGTCATGTCGGTCGAAGCTCCTGCGGCGATTGGAGATCAGAACCGTCTCCAGTGCAGTGTGACGCTGTGACTTGATCACCAGACTAGCTCCAACAACTAAAAGGACCAGGTGAGACTCCTGTCTTTCAGCTCCCCCCCCCCCCCCCCCCCCCCCCCACTCCCGCAAGCTGTTATCCATCTGGACTCGCACCCATTTCTCCCCGCTCGCTCCCCCTCCCCTTGCACCGACATTATTTGCTCTGCTTCTCAAAACAGGGTGCACACCTTTTCCTCCTTCATAGTGTTTAGTATCCCAGGAGACCGGGGTTCAATTCCTTGATGAGGAGACGGTTTTTCTCTTTCTAAATATAACCGGTATTCCAGGCCGTGTTTTGAACATTCTGTATGAAAAATTGTGAGAGCCACAGGAATCTATTTGTTGAAGTGATCGTGTGTTTGAACATTCAGAATGAACTTAAAACAGTACAGCGAAGGAAAAGGTTCTGAGGCCCACCATATCAATTTCGTACATGATGCCAAATTAATCCAATCTGCTAGCCTACCTGTGATCCATATCCCTTTCATTCCGTACATATCCATCTAAATATATGCAATATTTGTCAACGTTACTATGTTATCTGCCTCCAACACCAGCCCCAGGAATGCGTACCACAAATATGTGTTTAAAAAAACTGGCCGTACACATGTCCATTATATTTTGCACCTCCCACTTCAAAGTGGTACCGTCTCGTCATTGAAACATCCACCCTGGGATAAAGGTTCTGAGTGTCGACAATATCTATATTCTCATAGGTGTATAGACGTGTATCAGGATACGTGTAGCAGGACCTCCAACGATCAGATGCAACAATCCAAGTCTGTCGCACCTTTGCTTGTAGGCAATGCCCCTATTCCAAGCAGCATTGTAATGAACCTCTTCTGCGCCGCCTCCAGCACCTCCACATTGTTCCTATAATGGAACGACCAGAAGTAGAGGCGAGACTCAAAATGAGGCCTAATTATAGTCTTCGAGAGCTGCATTGTGACTTCCTCACTGTTATATTCAGTCCCAACAAAACTATATGCCTGTCAATCAGTCTATCTATTAGCGTTGCCATTTTCAGGCAGCTAAGACCACAGGGTCTCTCTGCGCATCAGTTGTTGAAAATTTGCCGTAAACTGATACGTTCCCCTTTAATTCGACATTCCAAAGTATAACTCGTAGTTGCTCGGATTAAACTCCATCTGCCTCCCCTCCCACCCTCCCCCATATCTGCAGATGATCCTTATCACGCTGAATGCTTTGACAACTTTCCTCACTAGAGGCCACTACACCAATCCCATTGTCGTCTGCAATCTCACTCACTAGCCCATCTGTACAGATGTCAAATTAACTCATTCATTGGGCAGTGCGGACTCTAGTGAGCTCGTGACGGGAGATTCTCCAAGTATCTTACCGCAGAATTCATACTCATGTCCCCTCCTCCAGACACTCATTTCCCTTTCCCAAGTCCACCATTTCATCTTCCTCCCCACGTGCCATCTCCTCCCTGTTACCTTCCAACTATATAATCATCCACCTGGTTTTAGATTTCGCTCCACTTTACCATATCTGATTCCCTTTCTGAATCTTGTGTTTTTTTTACCTCTAGTCTCGTTCATTTATTCCACCCATCTGCCAGTTAAAGCCCCCGCAACTGCAGCCACTTACCACCTGCCTGACATATTGCACCCCTTCTTTTCTTCCAGTTTTCCCTCCCTACCATAATCAATGTGAAGTAGGGTCACAATCCAAAACGCCTCCTGCCCATTTTCTCCGCAAGTGTTGCCCGACACGTTGAGTTCCTATAAAACATTGTATTTCGGCGAGATTCTAGCATCTGCAGTTGTTTCACTTTCCACCGGTGTCAAAATTTGATCCAGAGATTGCTATCGGATCCTCTTAATCCACCTCATTCGCTTCTCTCCCTCCCCCACACCCTTAACACTATGGTGATAACCACAGGAATGCTGCAACGTAGGGTGTGACATTATTTGTGAGTTTCAGTAATTGGTGGTCCAAGCCCCCCACCCGCATTGGCCGCGACGGGCGGCCCGATGTTCAGGCCCTCGCGCCGGGATGAAAATCCTCAGCGGCTTGGACTCCGAATCGGCCACTTCCTACCGGAGTCCGCGTCTCCCGAAGTCTACAGGCCGAGCTGGGCGGAGATTCAACGCCGGCGGCCCTCGGCAAAGGGTCACAGAACTCCGCGATGTTGGTCAGCGCCGCCCGCGCTCGGAGCTCCGCTAACCACAGCTCCGTGATGTTGATGCAGCAGGCCAAACACTCCGGAGCTTCAAACGGCGATTCCATGCAAGGCATCGCCCGCTCCGAGGTGTGTCCAGCGCTGCGACGCCGCTGCTGAAGCTCTGGTCCGATCCCAGGCGGGAAAGGCCGCGCCAATCCACTTGGTAGGCCGCGAGGAGGGGGGCGAGGACGCGACTCGGAGAATAGTTGCATCCTCGCCAGGAAGTGACTGGGAAACGGTTTTCCCTTACCCAAACGCCCTCCCCCACATAAAATACAAAAAACATCCTCCAAATCAAACTTTAAATGGACACGTGAGTGGTAGGGCGGCTTTATATAAAATGAGATTGTGAACAGTAGTGGCATATACGACGATGAATGGCTGTATACACGCTGCAAATGTCGGAAGGGTGCTTGCACTGTTTGTATATATTTGTTGTCATTTTTCTGAATAAAGTTTACCTTTGAAAAAAAAAAACTCTCGGGCCAAAATCATTGATGCCGTTTCCCAGCATGTCCTAGGTCACCCCTTCCCAACCCTGGAATGCATCATTTCTTGCCGCTCTTTCAGGTTGTCTCTGTGGCGCAATCGGTCAGCGCGTTCGGCTGTTAACCGAAAGGTTGGTGGTTCGAGCCCACCCAGGGACGCTTGTGAGTTTTTGCTGTGCATGTCGTTGACAGCTAAGTAGCAGCTCTCTACGGAGGCGAGCACTCCCTGCTGCCGCCTCATTCTGCTCATTGGGAGCTTGCCTGCGGTGTAACAGGAGTAACTATGCCGCACAGACAGCATTTTTGGGGAGACGGAATGGGTGACGTTTCATGTCCAGACTATTCTTCAGACTTGGAAAGGGAATAGGAAACGGGAGATACAGACAGTAATGTAGAAGGATATGAAAACAATGAATGAAAGATATGCAAAAAAGGAACGACGATAATGGAAACAGGCCATTGTTAACTGTTGCCATTGAAGAACGAGAACTTGGTACCGGAAGTGGCGGCGCTGCCTGGCAGCTGCGGCTCGCCTGCAGTCCGTCTGTTTTTTTCTTTTTTTTTTTTTTTTTTTGTTTGTTTTTGTTTATGTCTGTTTAGTTTATGTTAGTTTAGTTAGTTTATTAGATTGTATGGGGGGGGTGGGAGAAACAGGGCTTGGTCCCTTCCTTCGGGGGGATACAACCTTTTCTTGTTGTGTCCCCCTGTCTCCGTCTGCGCTGAGGCCCTAATGGCGGAGCTGACGGCCTCAGGCGGCGTTCGCTGCAGCGGCGGTGGCTCGACTGAACTGGCCTGGCGGCGGCGGCCCGACTTCGAGCTGTGGCGGACCGGCCTGGAGCGGCGGACCGGCCTGGAGCGGCGGACCGGCCTGGAGCGGCGGCGGACCGGCCTGGAGCGGCGGACCGGCCTGGAGCGGCGGCGGCGTTCCGGTGGCGGCGTCCCGGCCTGGAGCTGTGGCGGCATTCCGGTGGAGGCGGCGGCCCGATTTGGAGCGGCGGCGGCATTCCGGCGTTCCGGTGGCGGCAGCGGTACCAACACCCGGCAGGGACAATACACCAGAGGCCTGGATCGCCTCAGCGCAGAGGGAGTACAAGGAGGGCAGGAGACAAAGACTAAGACTTTTGGTGAGGAGGTGTTTGCTGAACTCACTGTGGTGGATGTTAAATTTGTGTGTTTTTGTTATTTTTAAGTTATTTTGAATTTTTGTATGACTGCAGGCAACGAAATTTCGTTCAGACCGGAAGGTCTGAATGACAATAAAGGTAATCTATCTATCTATCTATCTATGGTGCGAATTGTGTGGGGGAAAGAAGAAGAGAGAGGGAATGCAGGAGTTACATGGTTAGATAAATCATTCTTCATACCACTGCGTTGTCGCTGCCCAAGCGAAATATGAGCTACTGTTCCTCTAATTTGCGTTTAGCCTAACTCTGACAATGGAGGACAGCTATGTTAGAAAGGTCACCGCTGGAATGTGAAGGGTAATGAATAAGACTGAGCGAAAGTGTTCAGCGAAACCATCGCCAAGTCTTCGCTTGGGCTCGCCGATGTATATGAGTCCACGCCTTGAACAACGGACAGTAGATGAGGTTGGAAGAGGAGCAAGTGAACCTCTGCACTTGTAAGGACTGTCGGGGCTTTTGGAAAGAGCCGAAGGAGGAGGTACAGGGGCAGGATTTTTCATCTCCTGCAGCGCAGCGGAAGGTTCCTGGGTAGGAGGTAATTTGGATGGGAAAGGATGAGTCAACAAGGGAGTTGCGGAGGCAACGGTCTCTGCTTAAGACAATGCTTAGACATATAGAAATAAGCACTAGATTAGCCATGGACCTTAAATATATAGACCGCATTAGTAATTAGATTATTATGTATGTTTGAAACATACTACTGCAGATGTTGCATTACAAAAAAAGAAACAAAGTGCTGTAGTAACTCCGCGGGTTCGGCAGGATCCCTGGATAACATAGGCAGATGACGTTTCGGGTTGGGACACTTCTCCAAATTGATAATGGCGAGGAGGGAGATGGGAAAAGCGGGGGACATGGCATACGGTGAGCACAGGTGCTGTTTTTTGTACTAAGTTGGTTGAATAAAGGCTAGAGCTGAAACAATTCGCGTGGAATGGGTGCCAGGGATGGGGTTTGGGTGATTGATAGATGATACCTAACATTTAAGAATTTAAAGTTTAAACCGCATGGTCTCACCTATGTATAAAAGGCCACAATAGGAACAGCGCATGGAATACCGACAAGGTGAGTTAGAGGACGTGCACATGGCCGTTTGCCTCACTTGGAAGGACTGATGGGGTCCCTGGATGGAGAAGAGGGCGGAGATATAGGGACAGGTGGTACATCTTCCGCAAATAAATGTACCTGGGGACGGGATTGTGTGGGTGGAAGGGATGAACCAACGGGTTGCATTGAGCGTCTCTGTGGAGGGCGGGAATGGGTGTAGAAGGTGGGTTTAATTTGTAGGAGACGGAAGTGACTGGGGATTGAAGTTGGTTTCGAAACCTGGTGGCAGGTGGAGTCATCCAGAACACGTTGGAAGTCGGTAGGAACGTAGTAGGCGCTTATCGATAGCCTAATTCCACAACTTTCCCCCCAACCTCACAACCCCCTCCGCCCCCGCCCCCACACGTCCCTTCCCCACACGTCCCTTCCCCACACACCTGCCCCCGGCCCTAGACCCCTACGCCGCCCCCCCCCGGACCACACCACTCCGTCCGACCCCAAACCACACCCACTCGCCCCCACGCCCACTCGCCCTCACACTCCTTCCGCCCGCCCACACAAACCTCCATCCCGCCCACACACCCCACCTCCTGTACTCACACACCCTTCCATCACACGCCACACTTCCCATCCCCTCCCCTTGCCTTCTCCTTTCCCACAAATGAAGAGGAGGGGGAGGGAGTGCTGGCGAATGAGGGGAAATGAGCCGCGCCTGCGCACTTATGGGGTATGGCTGAGTGGTGGAATATTGCGTTGGGGGAACGACTTGCGTTGGGAGAACGACTTTACGTTGGCGGAACGGGTGAGTGGCGGAATATTGTGTTCGGGAATGGGTTGCGTTGGGGGACTAGGTCTCCCGTGTGACAGGGACAACGTGCCCCACTTAGTCTAGTAACATCTTAAAGTGAAGGGTTTACTTCACTATTCACGCTCCACCCATGGGGGGACGAACAGAGAAGTAACCGGTCTCCGTCCATTTACAACAGAGCGCACTTGCGCAGCCCCACCAATTCGCCTCAGCCGCTCCCACCCACTGACTATCGGGGGCTGAGAGAAAACAAACCGCCGCCCTCACCCGCTCGGAGAGTACGTGAATCACGCCCTTACATACGCTGTCGCCCGGTGACTATCCACAGAAGCGGCCCAGCAAGCCCGTCAGATTGAACAGCAAGTGGGAAAGTAAACCCGGCCGCCCAGCGGACCAGCCGGTGAAATCCCCGATCGCCATTACTTCCTGGAGGCCGGATCAGTGTCATGAACCCCGCCACACGCAGACCGACGGGAGCTCCCTCACCGCACCGAGCGCAGATTCTCCAGCTGGAAGCCTGTCCCTACGTGGAATGTTTGCACGTTTCCGGCACTTTCTAGCGTTAGGTCACTATCAGTCGTGCTTCCCTGAGTCTGGGATCAATACTGTCCTCCTCCCTCGTAGGACACACGGATCACATGTACTGCAATATTCCCCTTGTCGATCGCGGGAGGCGTGGGCCGAGTAAGGCGATCGACATAAAATCCATTTAGGTGCGCACCTCCCAGCGTAGGTGCGAATCCTGACCACTACGGCAGTGGCAGTCCGCCATGAGAAACTGAAGCGCGTAATTTTGAAGGCCTGGTGACTGGGTGTGCCAAAATGAATAACCTGCGGAAAAAAAGTAAGGGGAAAAAGTGACAATACAGCAAACTTTTGGTCACACTGAAAAGTCTGTGGATAATTTGTGGAGACGAGTAAAAATGGCCTCATTACTGATCTGTAAATCTACCTTTATTTTAACTAGTCACTTTCTCTTCACATTTTATAGATATGTGAAGAGAAAGAGACTAGTTAAAACAAATGTTGGTCCCTTGCAGTCAGAAGCAGGTGAGTTGATCATGGGGAACAAGGACATGGCAGACCAATTGAATAACTACTTTTGTTCTGTCTTCACAAAGGGGGACATAAATAATCTGCCGGAAATAGCAGTGGAACGGGGGTCAAATAAGATGGAGGAATTGAGTGAAATCCAGGTTAGCCGGGAGGTGGTGTTGGGTAAATTGAATGGATTGAAGGCCGATAAATCCCCAGGGCCAGATAGTCTGCATCCCAGAGTACTCAAGGAGGTAGCCACATAAATAGTGGATGCATTAGTGATAATTTTTCAAAATTCCTTAGATTCTGGAGTAGTTCCTGAGGATTGGAGGGTAGCTAATGTAATCCCACGTTTTAAAAAAGGAGGGAGAGAGAAAGCGGGGAATTACGGACCAGTTAGTCTAACATCGGTAGTGGGGAAACTGCTAGAGTCAGTTATTAAAGACGGGATAGCAGCGCATTTGGAAAGTGGCGAAATCATTGGACAAAGTCCGCATGGATTTACGAAAGGTAAATCATCTCTGACAAATCTGATAGAAATTTTCGAGGATGTAACTAGTAGAGTGGATAAGGGAGAACCAGTGGATGTGTTATATCTAGACTTTCAGAAGGTTTTCGACAAGGTCCCACATAAGAGATTAGCATACAAACTTAAAGCACACGGTATTGGGGGTTCAGTATTGATGTGGATAGAGAACTGGCTAGCAGACAGGAAGCAAAGGGTAGGAGTAAACGGGTCCTTTTCAGAATGGCAGGCAGTGACTAGCGTACCGCAAGGCTCAATGCTGGGACCCCAGCTATGTACAATATATATTAATGATTTGACGAGGGAATTCAATGCAACATCTCCAAATTTGCAGATGACACCAAGCTCGGGGGTATAGTTAGGTGTGAGGAGGATGCTTGGAGGCTGCAGGGTGATTTGGATAGGCTGAGTGAATAGGCAGATGCATGGCAGATGCAGTATAATGTGGATAAATGTGAGGTTATCCACTTTGGTGGCAAAAACATGAGGGTAGACTATTATCTGAATGGTGGCAGATTAGGAAAAGGGGAGATGCAACGAGACCTGGGTGTCATGGTACACCAGTCATTGAAAGTAGGCATGCAGATGCAGCAGGCAGTGAAGAAAGCAAATAGTATGTTTGCATTCATAGCAAAAGGATTTGAGTGTAGGAGCAGGGAGGTTCTATTGCAGTTGTACAGGGTTTTGGTGAGTCCACACCTGGAGTATTGCGTACAGTTTTGTTCTCCAAATCTGAGGAAAGGCATTATTGCCATAGAGGGGGTACAGAGAAGATTCACCAGACTGATTCCTGGGATGTCGGGACTTTCATATGAGGAAAGACTGGATAGGCTCGGCGTGTACTCGCTGGAATTTAGAAGATTGAGGGGGGATCTTATAGAAACGGACAAAATTCTTAAGGGGCTGGACAAGCTAGATGCTGGAAGATTGTTCCCGATGTTGGGGGATTCCAGAACAAGGGGTCACAGTCTAAGGATAAGGAGGGATTCCTTTAGGACCGAGATGAGGAAAACATTCTTTACACAGAGAGTGGTGAGTCTCTGGAATTCTCTGCCACAGAAGGTAGTTGAGGCCAGTTTATTGGCAATATTTAAGAGGACGTTAGATGTGGCACTTATGGCTAAAGGGATCAGCGGGTATGGAGAGAAGGCTGGTACGGGATACTGAGTTGGATGATCAGCCATGATCACATTGAATGGCGGTGCAAGCTCGAAGGGCCGAATGCCCCCTTCCTGCACCTATTTTTCTATGTTCTATGTTTCTACCTCGTTGGCTCCGTCCCCGAGACTTGCGGCCGAGAGTGTGCACTGCGCGATGATTCAACTCTCATCCACTGAACGCCCAAAAATGTTAACACACGTTCCTTAACCGTTCCTCACTGCACAATCTTGGGGAGTCGATGCTGCACTCGCGCCATCACCTGTGTATTTTTCCTTGAGGAGGGTCCGGATCTGTACAGAGGAGGCTGAGTTATTCCAGGATTATCTGGTTTATGATGTCCGTGACAACATGGACACGTGAGTGGTGAGGGGACGTGATATCAGATGAGATTGTGAACAGTTACGGAATATACGCCACTGAATGTGTACATAAACGCTGCAATTGTCGGAAGAGTGCTTGCATTGTTTTGGATCTATTTTTTGTCATTTTTCTGAAAAAAATTTATTTTTCAAAAAAGGACTCGGACCAAAATCATTGGTACCGTTTGTGAAAAGCCGTTTCCCAGCCATGTCACAGGTCAACCCTTCCCAACCCGGGAATGCATCGCTTCTTGCCGCGCTGTTAGGTTGGCTCTGTGGCGCAATTTACCAGTGCGTTCGGTTGTTAACCGAAAGGTTGGTGGTTCGAGCCCACCCAGGGACGCTGGTGACTTTTTGCTCTGCATGTCGTTGACAGCTAAGTAATGCTCTCATCGGAGGCGGGCACTCCCTGCTCCCGCCTCACTCTGCTCATTGGGAGCCTTCCTGCGGTTTAACAGGAGAAACTCTGCTGCATAGGCAGCATCTTTAGAGAGAAGGAATGGGTGACGTTTCCTGTCGAGACCATTATTCAGACTTGTCAAGGGAAAGGGAAGCGGTAGATATAGATGGTAATGTAGAAGGATACAGAACAAATAAATGAAAGATATGCAAAAAAGGGAACGATGATAAGGGAAGCAGACCATTGTTCTTCTTCTTGCGCATGGCGTGCAGAGCCTAAAGTTGTGGGACATCTTAGGCCATTGTTATCTGTTTGCTGATGAAGAAGGAGAACTTGGTGCGCCTTGGGTGTGGGAAAGCTGAAGCGAGTGGCAATGCAGGGGTTACATGGAGTTAGATACATCACTCTTCATTCCAATGGGTTGTAGCTGCCCAAGCGAAATACGAAATACTCTTCATCTAATTTGCGTTTAGCCTCACTCTGACAATGCAAGAGGCCTAGGTGAGAAAGGTCAACGTTGGAATGGGAAGGGGAATGAATGTGATTGGCAACCAGGAGATCTGGTAGACCAGGCGGACTGGGAGAACGTGTTCAGCGAAACGATCGCCCAGTCTGTGCTTGGGCTCGCAGATGAATATGAGTCCACACCTTGAACAACGGACACAGTAGATGAGGTTGGAGGGGGAGCAGGTGAATCTCTGCACAACCTGTAAGGACTGTCTGCGTTTTTGGAAAGTGCCGAAGGAGGAGGTACAGGGACAGGTGTTTCGTCTCCTGTGGTGCCGCGGAAGGTTCCTGGGGAGGAGGTAGATTGGGAAAGGATGAGTTAACAAGCGAGGTGCGGAGGGAACGGTCTCTGCTTAAGACAATGCTTAGGAAATATACAAACAAATGACGGGGGATTGAAGTTGGTTTCGAAACTTGGTGCGAGAAAGAGTCATCCAGAACACATTGGAAGTCGGTAGGAACGTAGTCGATAGTCCAGACCCACAACCCTCGCCCCAATCGCACAACCCTCCCCTAACCTGACAACCACCCCCCACACACCCCTGCTCAACACCCTCCCCCTTGGCCCAAAACCCTTACATCGTCCCCACACCCCCGGCCCACACTACTCTGTTCGGCCGCAAATCCCGCCCCCTCGCCTCGAAACCCCACCTGCGCGCACCCACACCGACGCCCCGCCCACATATCTCGGCCAGTCCCTCTCACCCACACTCCTTCCGCCCGCCCACACATACCTCCCTCGCGCCCACACACCCCACCTCCTGCCCTCACACACCCTTCCATCACACACCACACTTCCCTCCCCCTCTCCTTCCCTTCTCCGCTCCCACAAATGAAGAGGAGAGGGAGGGAGTGCTGGAGAATGAGGGGAAATGAACTGCACCTACGCAGTTAGGTGGCATAAGTGAGTGGTGGAATATTGCATTGGGGGAACGGGTTGCGCCGGCGAAACTGGTGAGTGGTGGAATCTTGGGTTCCGGAATGGGTTGCGTTGAGGGACCACGCCTCCCGTGTGACAGGAACAACGGGTACCATTTAGTCTAGTAACATCTTAAAGTGAAGCGGTTACTTCACTGTTCACGATGCACCCGTGGGGAGACGAACAGAGAAGTATCCGGTCTCCATCCGTTTACAACAGAGCGCACTTTCCCAGCCTCACCGATCCACCTCAGCCGCTCCCACCCGCTGACTATCGGGGGCTGGGAGAAAACAACCCCCCGCCCTCACCCGCTCGTGAGAGTACGTGAATCCCGCCCATATAGACGTGGTCGCCCGGTTAATATCCACAGAAGCGGCCCAGCAAGCCCGTCAGATTGATCAGCAAGTAGGAAAGTGAACCCGACCGGCCGCCATTACTAACTGGAGGCCGGATCTGTATCCTGAAGCCCCCTCACTGGCTGACCGACGGGAGCTCCCTCGCCGCACGGAGCGTAGAGTCTCGAACAGGAAGCCTGTCCCCACTTTGCTTGTGTGCATGTTTCCGGCTCTTTCTAGCTTTAGGTCACGGTCAGTCGTGCTTCCCCGAGTCTGGGATCAATACAGTCCTCGTCCCTCGTAGCACAGACGCTGCAAAGTGCCCCTGGTCGAGCGCGGGAGGCGTGGGCCGAGTAATGCAATCGATATAAAGTCCATTGTGGTCTCCAAGCGCACGTGCGAATCCTGACAACTACGGCAGTGGCAGTCAGCCATGAGAAACTGAGTAGCGCGTAATTTTGAAGGCCTTGTGACTGGGTGCTGCCTAAATGAATAATCCGCGGAAATAAGTAAGGGATAAAAAAGTGACAATGCAGCAAAGCTTTAGGTTACACTGAAAATTCGGTGGATAATCTACGGCGACAAGTAAAAATGGCATCATTACTGATCTGTAAATTTGCTTCGTTGGCTCCGTCCCTAAGTCGTGCGGCCCAGAGTGTGCACTGCGCGATGATTCAACGCTCATCCACTGAACACCAAAAAAATGTCGACACACGTTCCTCAACGGCTCCTTACTGCACGAACCTGGGGAGTCGATGCTGCACTCGCACCATCACCTGTGTATTCTTCCTTCAGAACGGACCGGATCTGTACACAGGAGGCTGAGTGATTCCAGGATTATCTGGTTTGTGATGTCCGTGGCAATCTGGACACGTGAGTGGTAAGGGGCTTGATATAGGATGAGGTTGTGGACAGTAGCGGAATATACGCCAATGAATGTCTGCATAAACGCTGCAATTGTCGGAAGGGGGCTTGC